>JAGFPH010005110.1:16912-35278 GCA_018207615.1 Philaenus spumarius
ATATGTTGTTATATCTATAAAGGACTTAAATATTAACTATAGTTACATTGGTTTTGATAAAAACTGCAATAAATAATAGTGTTCTCGTATCATAATTATTTTGTATAACTTACACGTCGTCAAGACTACCTCTTTATTTTTTACTTTTATAAATTTAGAAAAGTTTTTTTTTAATTTTCGAATGAGCATAACATCGTTTGACGAACTGCTGTCATACATTCATTTTTAAAGCAAATATTATACTTTTTGTGTAAATTTGAAAAAAAACTCTAAAAAAGTAAGGATTTTTCTGCAAAAATTAAAAAATTGCAATTTTACGACTTCGAATTTTTAATCCTATTACTTTAAATGAGCAATAATTCTTGTACCTATCTTTCTATAGACGGCATCTTCTTGTTCTTGTTCTATACGGCCTAGCGTTGCCGTATCTCTATCATTCAATCCTTTCCACGTTTTTCCTTTGTCGCAGCGTTAGTGGCCGTAGCATTAGTTAAGAATTATTGTTATTACATTATTATATTATTATATTTTGATGTGTATTTTGTTATTAACGTTTAAAAATGTATCTAAAATTTTCAAATATCTTTGACGTATGTGTTAGTTTTATGGTAGTCGATTTGTGTAAGTTCATTAACAATATTTTAACAATTTCACCCTTGTGACTTTTAATAATTTCACAAGTTTTGTACGGCTATGAAAATAAGCATATTATTTTAAATTTTGTAGTAAATGCATGTATTTTTTACTGTGAATAATTTTGCTAGGCGTCGTAAAAACATTCTCTAAAAAAATATGTTAACTTTAAACTGCAATCACAAGCAAGGACGTTGATAAAACAAATTATTTGTGAGGGGGGCAAAATCTAAAATTTCCCAACAATTTTGACTGTATTTCCAAACTTTTGTGTGGGGGCAGAAGGAGGCTCTGGGTTATGTTGTGCAGAAAAATTCCAATAAAGATTTGCCCTGGAGGCTTAACCTCTGTTTAAAAAAAAACTTCTTTAAGTAGGGTTTTCAACACTGCAGGTGCTTTATTTAGTACTTTAAGAGATTTTAATATGTTACAAGAATTTTAACATGTTCATCACATGATTGAAAAACATTTCCCACCATTTCCTTTTCCCCAATATTTGCAGCAAACTTAAAAATTTTCCCATTTTGGGAAAAAACCCAATCTGGCAACACTGGTCTGGCAGTCTGGAGCAGTGCATTGCATGTCAGTGTTGCCACAATAAAAAGGGTTGGAACTAAATTTCCCAGAACATCGTTCAAAAGAAGACAATGTATTTATTTGGTACAGAAATATTTGGATTTGCCCAACATTTTTGGATTGGAAATTATAACTTGCTTGTGAATGTTGTGAATTAACAAACTTTCGAAACCCAAACCAAAAGTTGGATTTTTGAGGGTTTTTGCCTGCAGTTTAATCCAAAAATCATAATTCCAACTTTTTTAAAAATTTCATGTTTTCCAACTTTTTGGATTTTAAGATTATCTGGGGGGGGGGGGGCGACGCCCCATTGCCCATCCTACAGCAACATCCTGATCATAAGAAATAACTTTATTACATTTACATAATTCTTATTTAAATAATTAAGATCTAGATTTGTTTTTGATGGAATAGCAGTATAAAAAACCTACTTTATATAAGCATACAATATTTACATACACAATTTATTGGAATACACGATGAGCAAACATAATTTAACAGCATTAAAACAAAAGGTACTTTTACTAAAGTGGTGTGACCTTCAACACTAGTGTATCGCTAATCTGATAATTTATATTTATTTTGTATTTTCAAAGTGTATTCGTATTAAAATTCCTTGAAAATATGGCTTGGGTTTGCCTGAGTATTGAATTAGGCTGTGGGTGGATGTGTTTCTGTAAGGTAAATAAAATCTGAAATCTGTTGGCACATTCTGAATTAAAAAAAAGGTCATGTACTTTTCATCTTATTCCGAAAAAAAATGTTTATCTACTTTGCTCACTTTGGCCAGTTTGGATAGGTTGGATCTTGTTTAAAATTTTACAGCTGCTATGGCCTACGAAGCTTGACCTCATATTTTGGTAAAACTACTTTTCAAATCTGCACTCTTCACTTAGAAAAACTTGCAATGTGCAGAGATAAAGCGTTCCTCCAAGAATTTTTACGATTTGGCAATTTGATTCAGTATTTTACAGAGAATTTAAATAAAATGTTATAGTTTAAACTAAACCTGCTTAAATATGTCGCAACAAAATACAGTTAACAAGTGTAAAAAAATGTCTTATTCGATCTATCACCAATTTTACTGAATACGGACGAAGATAATACACGAAAAGGATAAGAAGCAGATTAAAGCAACATAAAATGTGTAAAATTATCACACTCATAGAGTTATTACAGCCTAAATAATAACTAGGGCATATTTTCGTAACAATTGACTTGAATGAATGATAAAAATGTCAGAAATATATTTTTCAATGATATGCGAACCAATGTTCATGACGAGGCTCGCAGCGGGCGGCTATCGGTTGTGAGTGATTAATTGGTTGAAAAAGTGAATGAGAAAATTAGTGGAAACAGACGTTTCATCATAAGAATGCCTTCTGATGAATTTCCACAAATTTCTAAATCTCTTTTGCACGAGATTGTGGTTAATCGCTTGAATTATCGCAAGTCGTGTTCCCGTTGGGTTCTGAAAATGCTTACGGATGAACACAAAAAGAAGCGACTTGGCAGTGTATTGACTTTTCTCACCCGTTACAGTGACGAAGGAGACGAATTCTTAAACAAGATTTTACAGGTGATGAAACTTGGGTTTGTCATGTCACTCCAGAGTCCAAACAATAGTCGATGGAGTGGAGACACTCACGATCATCCAAAAAACAAAAGTTCAAAACAATTTTGTCAACAAGAAAAATCACGTGCACTGTGGTCTGGGACAGAAAGGGCATTCTGCTTGTTGATTTTCAACCCAGAGGGGAAACAATCAATGCGGAACGATATTGTGAAACACTGAGAAAACTTTGGCGTGCGATTCAGAACAAAAGACGTGGAATGCTTAGTGAAGGCATTGTGTTGATCCGTGACAACGCACGTCCACATTCTGCTGGTGCCATTCAAAACCTTATTCAAGAATTTGATTGGGAGCAATTTGACCATCCGCCGTACAGCCCTGATCTCGTATCTTTTGATTTCCACTTGTTTTTGCACTTGAAGCGGGACTTTGGAGGGCGCCGCTTTGACAGCGATGACGACGCTGAAGACGGTGTTCGGCAATGCCTTTCGTCAATGGCGGCATCTTTCTATGAAGAGGGTATAGAAAAGTTGGTTCCTCGCTACGAGAAATGTCTAAACTATTTTGGAAACTATGTAGAAAAATAGTTTAAGATATTCTCTTTCTTGTAGAAGTAAATTTTGTTGAAAATAAATTGTCTGTATGTTTTTTCCCATAACGGTACTTACTTTCTGGACAAGCCTCATACATTAAAATTCGTCTGGATCACTTTCTCTATCAGAGTGTTGTGCAACTGAAGTGTCCATTCATCGGGGTTTTTTACCGTCGTAAACCTCGATGATAGTACGAAAAAGATAAAGTATCCTTTCCTTGTAGTCCGACAATAATATAATAATAGACAATAATTAATATACAGTAATAACTTGTATAATATATGTTTACAAATTGGAAACATACCATGACTAAATATTCTAAGTAGAACTTCTGGCAATTTTTTTAGTTCTTTCGTTTATATTGAACAAGAACTAACGAAAACATACAGAAACTAATTATCGTATTTCTAAAAACTTCAAAAAAAAAAAACGTATTGACTGTAGAACAAGACGCCATTGTCATTAGTATAAGACTGATTGAACAACACTCAAAGCTGGACTTTGAACTTTCTTATCGCTCAGAAAGCTTATCTACAAGCTGAATATGGCAACATTTCTCTCTACAATCGTCACTTCTATATTTGGTAAACTCAACAGGAGGATCGCCTTTCGAAATAACGACACATTAACGGTTTCTAAAACCAATAAACCAAACACGTCTTGAAGACCAAACAGGCGTTTATAAATTAACATGTGACGACTGCAATAAGATATACATAGGCCAAACAGGGAGAGCATTCAAAACCCGTTTTAAAGAGCACTTACCTAAAAGAACAATCACAGGTAACAAGTCGAATTTTGCACGCCATTTAATAGATGAGGACCACAGCTACGCAGACTTACAAAATAATCTAAATCCTATTCAAATTTGTCCCAAAGGTAGATTTATGAACGCGGTTGAAGAATATGAGATATATAATGCATCAAAATATAAAGACAAAAACGGTGAACACCAACTGTTAAACGACCAGCTGAGTTTTAGCTATAATATCTTATATGACACGGCAATATATATCCAGGAAGCCCGCGGTACGAAATGTTTCGGAGCGCGTAGTAATACTGATTGACAGTCGCTGACCAGCAGCCGACGTGTGCACACCTAATCGGACTCTACATGTGAACTGTATTGTGTTTGTGTTTTGTGGATTTCATGTTTTTTTTAAACTTAACGACCTTATATAAGAGGAATTAATCGTATACTAGTTGACCCGTGCGAACTATTCTAACTTACTAATAGTGTTTTATTAATTTAAATTCATGTTAAAGAGAAATAATTTTGTTATTGTTATTATATATTTTTAAACAACTTACCAACTTGCAGAAGGTAAACAACAACAAATAGGTGTATCCCCAATGCTGTTTATATCCACGCTTACAATTAATTGAAAATAGCAATGTAGTGGCGTAACGGCAGCTCTTCAGCTGGGTATTGTTATCATCAGTGTTGCCAACGCCAGGGAAATATCCCTACAATTTACTTAATCTTACATCACTGTTACTTTCGGATTCTTTATTTATTTTTTTTCGTATAATTGTATTTTGTATATTTTTCCGGTGTAGCGGTTAAGGAAAGCTTTAAAATGATGCCTCATTGATGTAATTTGATAATGTATTAAGGAAGCTATGGTGTACCGACAAAAAAATGGTCTTGAGAAATAATATATGTGATTGTCTGATGATGGGTTAACGAGTCTGAAACACATCACAATTTACAAAAGTGAGGTCGCTTGACGGGAAACGATAAGGTAAGAAACTTAAATTCAATGCCATTAGTGACCTGGATACCAATAAAATGTATTAATTATCTACAAGGTTTCAAACGTTTAATTTGTCAGTCTTCAGTCACAGTATGTTTCAAAAGTATAAACATATATAAGTTTTTATATTAATTATTGTCTATATACAACGTTTCCCACACGTAGTTTTGTGTTTTTTAGTTAGTTCTTCTTAAATATATTGACCAACTAAAATGTCATAAAATTATAAGTTGAAAGAATATTTGTATACTATTACTGTATCGGTGAACCGAAATATGTTTATTTTCTTTTATCATTTTCAAATTACCAAATTGTTTTTAACTCTGTGACGTATTTCAGTAGGACTGGTTTAAATGAACAGACACAGCCTTTTAAATCCTGCTCTGTGCAATACACTCGAAACGTAATGTAAAAATTATTGGAACGCTTAACTCTTAACTTTGCGAATCCCACAGGGTGGAAAGTGAAGATAAAAGAGTTGAAAAGTATTTCCGTGTAACGGGCAGAAGTGTACTAAATTTCAAAATTATATTCAAGGAGCAAAATTCAGTACTTTTGTGTAATTAAGTTACTACTAATTAGCTTTACAATATTAATAGTTTCTGTAGACCTGGATATGCTTTTCTGTTGGCTCATTACTCGAGTAAATATTTGAGTATGTAACCACAAAATTCGCTGTGTAAATTATATTTGCTCATTTATACAAGTACAAGCACACTTTACACTTTTAAAATATCCCCTATCACACTATCGGTCAGGAATAACGATGCGATAAAATTATGAAATATTAAAGGTTATTTAAAACAAAAATAATCCATTCTTAGTCATACGTAAAATTGTTGGTTGGACGCTTTGATGTACGAGACCCAGTAGATGATGGCGAAGACGATGAAACAAAGAGGGAAGAGACAAAGCGATACCTGATCCACCATCCCACGTTGTGAGCCGCAGTAGAGGATCACGTACTGCGCTACTCCTTGGAACCTGTGGTTGTTGGTCCTCTCTGGCTGGGCTGCTTCGGTGTTGCTATCCTGAAAATGTATAAACAATGAATCAAGGAAGTAGATCTTGATGTTAACAGAATGAGTCGGGAAGAAACTGAGCAACTTTCAGATCGGGTTTTAGTGTTAAAATAAATTAAGGGTTTGTATAGGCCTAAATATAGAGTTTAAGTTCAAAAATCTAGTGATATCAATATGGCTATTGGTATATATATCAAATGCGTTTATTATTATTATTATAAGTGTTGACATATTATAGAAATACCTGTATGTTAAATTGTTGTAAATGTCTTTAAATCAAAGATTATTATATTGAATGCGAGAAAAAAAATTACGACTGACTGACTGATTTTAGTACTGTTATGATTGATCTGCGTTCTGAATATATTTAGTATATTAGTTGTTAGAGTTAGTGTTTTATACGTAAAGGTATATTGTATATATGTATATTAACCAACAAGACCAGGAAGTATACTATAAATACGGAAATAGTAGCAAGGTCGCGTGATGGGTCGTTTAACGCGGAACTAATGCTACGGAAGTAACGGTTGTTTTGGTTGGAGATGTCAACAGGAAGCTAGACGGGTTATATAGTATAATGCAAATCTAGAATCGGAGCCAGAGTGGGTCGGTCGGGTGACCAGTAAGCCGACGAGCTGCGAGTTGGGCCAGTTTGTTGTGAAAAGTGAGGCCGGGAGATCGAGACAAGGAGGTCTACTCAGCTCAAAGTTTGGACGTTCAGGAAGGATCTCGAGTGAAGCAAGAGCAGGACTTGTTGAAGACGACTCGCTGAGTGAGCAAAACAAAGTATTTTGGTCTATTGTTAAAGTCACGTTTAATTCAGAGTTTATAGTATTTCCGCTCGGCCGTGATACCTGACTTCTCGGAACTCAACGCCCCTTCCCTACCCGCTCGCCGGGCCTGCCGGTGGCTAACTAGTGGAGGGGGCATTGAGTTCCGAGAAGTCAGGTATCACGGCCGAGCGGACAGACTATAGGGGTTATTAACACAGATGTAACTCGCTTTAGTAGCCGATATTGTACATCCAGTCTGTCTTGTGGACCCAATACCTGGTATAGGAATTATAGAGGGATATTATTGTTAGCCGATGTTAAACAGTAGCTTAGTTAGGGAGCTGAGATAATAGTGCAAATAAATCAAGGTTAAGTTGTCTTGTGTATTACCGCTGAACCACTGAATTATTATTATCGACATGTTTCTTACCGATTTAACTAACTTAGTGTTTGAACCCGCGAAATCTCTTATTAATATTTCTCCTCCCTTACTGTAGATAGCTAGTGACTCAGAAAGTAACAGTCCATTTTCTTTAGATCCAGTACGACAATCTAAATCGTGTGGAAGGACCGTTTTGAGTCAATGTATGACCATTCTGTATGTGTAAGCAGCCTTACCCTTTGTAAATCATCATTATCCTTCAAGTCTGTTCTCGCATGATCCTGCGGCTGCACTTTGCTGGTACCAAACAGCCGCAGTCTGTCTACTTTAGGAGGTGCTGCTAGATGGTTGTTTGCCAAGTTTATCCTCTCCAGATCCCTCTTCTTGTGCCGCCAATGTTTGTCGTACCGGATGCCGAACAGAACTATAAAGTATTCAAGAAGAGCAAAGAACACAAACATTGTGCAGGATATGAGCCAGACTTCGATACATTTCAGTTCCAACGCACTGGGAGAATTGTTTCTGCAATCAAATAAACACGTAACAATAATATAATTCAATTATTGTTTTAAACATTCGTTCACACAATTGACCAACATGGAAAGAGTCATCGGGATTGTTCAACATAAACAGGCTACTTTTTAAAAAGTACTTCCTCCACACAGAGGCGTAGCTACATATGAAATTAGTTTCAATTTTTGACATTAAAATATGTAAAGGAGAGAAAGGTTTATGTGAAAGACCACTAAAGAATACCGTTGCGTGGCGGCCAATAGGATGGGCGCTCAGCGTTGCCATATCTACTAGTCTCGAACACTCCTGGTTTTACCGCTCGAGGCTTGAGCGCACAGTTTAAAGAATTATAAACGCGCTGAGTCAGCCGCGTACAGTTAGAAGCGTGGGAAGAACTTGACAACGTCGCACTAAGGCGATTGGAGCGTTCAAGGTCTCGGTGTACACAAGCCCGTCCCTCAACGGTATTCTTTCGTGGTCTTTACAGTAAAGTTTGTTTTGATAATTATCGTAAAGAAAATAATTCGACCACGCAGCTGAACCGCTAAAGTGAGTTGAGAAAATTTAAAAAATTTAGTTTATCGGCCTATGTTTCAGGGTTTCAACCAACAATTTGGGAAATAGGCCTATTCACGACGGTGCTGAATAGCTGTAAAATGGTTCGCACGCCATTCCGCATAATATTGGGAATATCTTCAACACACAAAGCATTGCGTGCTTCGCACGCCAACCAACGTATTGGGAGTATCTTCAATACACAATGCATTGCGTGCTTCGCACGCCAACCCCACGGTAGAATCCACCACATGGCTTTGAACCGGGTACTTTTTTGGTATTTTACGTTTTGATCGATTTTGGGGGAGCCAAGTGATCTTTAAGGTCGCGTAAAAAAACTAAATGTGCAGAATAATATCCTACATTTATATTTGTAGAAAAAAAAATTCATTCTCATAGGAAAAATCTAAAAAAATAGTTACTTCAATTCAGAAAACGTACTTCCGGTTGTTGGATTTTTTTGGCTAACGAACTCGTCCGAGCGAGGTAGACAACCAACATGTGTACCAAATTTGAACCAAATCGGACTTAAAATGCGGCCGCTAGAGTGCGCACACATACATACATAAATATATACATAATATATATATACATATATATAATTTTTAATGACACCCCAAAACGTGTTCTGGGGACCATGATCGGTGCTCATTTGCTACTCCCGACCTTGGGTCTTATCATAAGGGCCACTGCAATTTAGCTCATTTTTCCTATGGAAATTCGCTAATAATACAAGTGAGTGTGGGACATGATTAGAAATTATCACACAAGTTCAAAACAAAAGGTATTGTTACAAGCAAAACACAATAAGTTGCATTACTATTAAAAACTGGAATCTTGTTCATCCATTAAAATTCCCTTTTCTGACTTTTGCCGAGGAAAATTCATCACGCCGAAATGTCATCAGGAAATGGTTTCATGAAGTTGACGGCTTCCGTTTGAACGTCATTTTGGCTTGATTTTAAAATAAATTCAGGTTGAACAATTTTGTATGTGTTCAAAAATCACTTTATTCCTTGAAATCGTGCGTCCAGTTGCCCGCATGACGTGTCTATCATAGGGTAAAAGACAGTCACTTTGAAGCAAGATTTTCATCTTCGTCCGGTTCATTGAAGGGCTTCTTTGTTTTACGTAGCTATTATTTTTTGGGTAAAACCGAGCTCTATACCCCAACGCATACACATATGTTAGGGTTCTTCAATAGGTTTCGCTGTGAAATGTTGAATCTTTTTCTAAAAGCGTCTAGGGTCCCCCTGGCTTCAAAGAACTTTGTATTAAGTAAATGTTTTATTAACCACATTGAAAATTCATTCATCTTATCTTCTAAAGCGAGAGATAATTGTCTGTCTGCTAAATGGATCTGGAATCTCCGTCTAAGGATTTTTGATTTTTTGATTTTATATGGGGCTTTTGGCCACGAGAAATCGATTGGAAATGGTCAACAGTCTGGGAAAATTCGTTTTCTACGTCTTTTTATTAAATTAAAATTAAAATTTGTCCATTTTAAACAATACAAAGCACAGCTGATGCAAATGTTTTCAATGTCATTACAATAATCATCTGTTTTCTTTTAAACGAAGCACAGCTGATGCAAATGTTTTCAATGCCATTACAATAATCATCTGTTTTCTTTTAAACTGTATTTTATTAGAGGTAAGCCTAATGTTGTATCTATTTATAGTTACCATGGTAACGAATACTTCTGCTAAATAAACATACCCTTTATTTAGTTGTTTAATGTTATAGGCCTAACCTAAACGATGTTCACGGAAATTTGCAATAATAGTTATTGAAATCATAGCCCTACTTATAATCGAGCTTTAGCTTGGTCTCCTGGTACTATTTTATGACAATAAAGTCGTTTTGGATATACTTCTCAGCAAATGACGTCCAAAATACACTTTTTTACATTTCCCCCCATAGAAAGCCAAGTAGGGCTACTGCCCAGGATGCCCCACGGCGCTGCCTCCACAGTTTCAACAATTTTGTATGAACAACTTATCTATATACACTATATAAAAGCGAAATACCACTCACTCACTCACTGACTCACTCATCACGATTTCTCAAAAACTACCGAACGGATTGAAATGAAATTTGGTATGTAGCTTCCTCTAGGGCCATAGGTGCTCACTAAGAAAGGGTTTGGAAAAGTTTGAAATTTTAGGGGGATTTGGGGGGATCAAAGTTATTAAATCACGATTTCTTAAAAAGTGCCGAACGGATTGGAATGAAATTTGGTATGTAGCTTCCTCTAGGGCCATAGGCGCTTGATAAGAAAGGGTTTAAAAAAAAAAATCGAAATTTTAGGGGGGTTTGGCGGGATCAAAGTTATTAAATCACGATTTCTTCAAAACTACCGAACGGATTGGAATGAAATTTGGTATGTAGCTTCCTCTAGGGCCATAGGTGATCACTAAGAAAGAGTATGAAAAATTTCGAAATTTTAGGAGGGGTTTGGGGGGATTAAAGTACTAAAATCATAATTTCAGATCTTTTATTATTATGACAGTAGTGCTTTTATTATTTATGATCTATATATATAAAAGCCAAATACCACTCACTGACTGAACATTAAAAAAGAATACAATTACGTTAAAAAGACTGAAAATACCAACCACCACGGGCAACGCCGTACGGGTCAGCTAGTCAAGAATATACGCTTCAATCCTTGTATGAATAAAAATAGTCCTTTTGCAACATATTAATATAGCACCACAGTGACCATTTAAAGGATCAAACTTTCCTTCAGACGACAAATTTAAATAGAAAGCACTGCACTGGGGTGGTTTTATAAAGAAAGTTTCTTTAAGTTGTTACAGTACAGCTGAGTTCTGCAGTTGTCATTACTAACATTTTCACACATTCTTCTACTAGAAATTGGCACCTGCTAAGAAAGGAACAAATGCAAACTGATTTAGATAACAGACGATGAAAGTTACCCTTTAGAGTTAAAAAGCAAGTACAAGTTGTATGCTATCATGTTTCAGTTGATGCAGTTTGGGCAGATAATTTACAGAAATAGTTTCTTTTAATACTACAAGTCCATTTGGTTGTATATTGACAAACTCCAATTAATTTGTATACTTGTAAAACATGTGCATTCGAGTCCAAGTTTCAACAACTTGTTGAGTTCAAAAAGGACAAGTTCAAACAGCAAACTTGACCACATTTCTTGTTTAAAACATTAGGAGTTTTAAACTGTACAAAATGATAAAATTAAAATTTACATACTTCACATATGGTGCAAGCGATAATTGTTAAGTAAAGTAACTGATAGGTTAAATTTCATGCCAAGTATGAAATCAATCAGTCAAAACGTTCTCTAGATAAGAATTATTTTGTACAGAAAACAAAATGGCGGATATCTAGAAAAAGTAGTGTTTTCGGGTCTGTGTTTATAAGAACTTTTTTTTATTTTGACCCATAGAACCATTCCTCGAAATTTGCCACTTTACTTATGGGACATCCTGTATGTTACACGAAGATGTTTCCGAAGTTAAAATATCTTCTTTGAGTTTATATAAAAGATTATCTATATATATAAAATTCAATGTATGTCTGTTTGTACGTTTGTCTGTATGTTTGTCCTTTATGCGTTACCAAACCGTCCATCCGATTGCTTTGAAATTTCGCATAGTAACACAGGTTAACCCTGGGAAGGTTTTAGGCCATTTACCAAAGTCCTAGGACACTAGGGCTACGCCCCAGTGGCCCTCAAAGTTTCAATGTTAATCTTATAGAAGGTCAATCTTAAGGAAGAAGAAGAAATATTTCTTTTGATTTTATCAGAAACAGCTGTTTGTATGAAAAGCTTAAAACAGCTGATTTTGATCAACAGCTGATTTTGAACAACAACTGATTTAGATCAAAAACTGAATATAAATTTAGGTTAGGTAAATCAAGCAATGAGCAGAATCCCATTATAATTTACATCGGCCCTCAGGGATACGAATTACATGCTTTCAAAGTTTCAAATTAAGCAATAGCAAAGCATTGCCGGGTCAGCTAGTATTTATAATAAAAGGTAGTATTTATATTCATTGTAACCTCAAAGCAAATCTTATAACGTATCCTATACTCTAATACGAGCAATGTCTGTTTGTACGTACGAGCAATCTCGAGATCCAGAGGAAGGATTTTGCTGAAAGTTCGGGATTAGAGGCTTTTGGGTCTAAAAAATCGATTGGTGAAAACCACTACCTCAGGAAAACTCGTATTTTTCTAAACAACTGATTTGAAAATTGAAAATTTTTAACATTGGGTTTATGGAGTTTAAAATCATTACATATGTTTATTGACTATAATAATAACAGTAACCAGCTGTTTCTTACATTATTTCCATTGTCAGCTGATTTCAAGCTTAAAACAATTTTTACTTTCCTTACCCTATACTAGGTAAGGTAAGTATTGCGATCGACCCAAAAATTCGATGTCGAGTTTTCATAATATCTTTACGTTTCAAGGCCCCCTGAGTCCAAAAAATGCATTTTGGCAATTGGTCTGTCTGTGTGTCTGTGTGTCTGTGTGTGTGTGTGTCCGGAGTGCACAGGGCAAACGGCTGGACGGATCGAACTGAAATTTACAGGATATCTTCAAACATGTAAACAATTAAACCCATGTAAATTTGAAGCAAATCGGAGGTGGTGTCTTACCGTGGGAGCAGTTTTTAGCACATTTTTGGTATTTACTCCAAATTCCCTCTAACGATTTTGATTAAACTTTGCTAACATACTCTACTCCGACCCCCTTAACACCCTATGTACGCGAAAGACCGTTAAAAATTCGTTGAAAAAAGTTATTACAAAAACCAAGTTATTTTGTTTTTATCTCTGAAATGGCTGGTCCTATCGACTTGAAAATGGCCTCATTCGATTCAGCGTCCAAAATAATGTCAAAAACGATACCCCACTCAACTTTTTCCATTTTTCAAAAATTGCCCCCAAAAAGGGCGTTTTTGGGGGTAAAAATGTCTTTTTTTAAACTAGCCGTATTTGGTATCAAATTTGACATTTTGTGAGGTTAGAAATCGATTGAGACCAAAATCAGGTCCGTGGGATTAACCGTTTTGAAGTTAGTACCGCTTTCTTCGAAACGGATACTCCTATTAACTCGAAAATGGTATCATCAATCTCTCGCTCGAGAAATTTGATAATTGATACAGCATCTATTTTGGTAAGGAAAGTTGTGTGATGTGCACACCAGATGTTTTAAATTTCTAATCTTTAAGATGGTTTTTGTGGAAAACGACATCTGTTGAAGTATTTTTATTTCGTATTAGAATTTAGGATAAACAGTTCATATATGTACGTAAGTTCGAAAAATATCCATATTTATTCAGTATGCGATTTTTATTTACACACATTTTCCTAAAAAAAAAACAATAAAAAAAATACCGAGTAATGCTCGGTTGCCCAGGTACTTTTTTTACATTAATACATATTAAAAAAAATTAACTCCAGAAGACTTATAATTATTATATTATTGATTGAAATTGTAAACATAACCTCAAAGTATAACCTACGCTAGGTTTTGTTTAAGTATTATAGACCAGAGGAAACTCCTGCGTGCTCCGCACGCCAACCCCGTTGGAACCTTCTATACACATAATCATGTTATGTTTTCTTTATAATAAAGGTATGGGATTAATAACAACCCCAAAGCTAAGATGGTAAATAATGTCAATTGTTCAAATCAAATTATTTCGTATATTTTATAACAGCAGTTATAATAAAGGTTAAAGGAATCGGCAAGGATCAGGTCTACTCTTTAATAAAAACCTAACCTAAAATATAGAAATACAAATAATTGCTTCAAAGTTAGAAATCAGGTGTTAATGGAAATATTAGAGCAAACAGCTGTTTTATCTGTCATTTTATCCAATTGGTTGCTATGGTAATGAATGTAAATACATTCAAGAAATACGTGTTGGTTCATCAGTCTGGGCCTAACCTAAAAATTATTTCCGATTAAATTTACAAATATTGAAATAATTTTTTTTTTCAAAAAGAATTATAGCCTATGTTACTCAAAGGTAGTGAAGAATTTTTTTTAGTAAAACTATTTTTTCAATCGGTTCCGAAGTTCCAAATTACCCACAAAACAAAAATTTCCTCTTTTAAATTTGTGAAATCAGTTGTTATATATATTGTTACTCACGTATGTACGTATGTATGCACGGACGTACACTCGCTTTTTTAGGAGTTGAGGATTTTTTTTCTAGTAAGCTCCGAAAGTGTTCGCTTCCAAAATGGACAAAGTTAATCTTTGTTTTCTTTAAACTAATTAAAACAAATGACAAAAGTTTAAAATTTTATAGCAGTTAAACAAGTAACTAAGTAATATCTGGGACATACCGAATAACAAGGAATTCTAAAATTACTCTTTAGTTATCTAATTTATTAAAGGTAAAACGACACGCAGCCCAGCCCTGCACACAACTGTCCCCAAGCATCCATTAACAGTCACGTTAATAGAAGCACGACGTAAGTGTTGCTGACGTCATTGTAAATGGTAACATAACCTCACTTCCATTATCAAGTGGTCTAAATACAGTTTACCATTTGAATGACAAAAAACATGTAAACAATGTAAATTAATCTGTTTAATTGTCTGAAACTAGTAAGTAATGTTACGAACAAAACAGATCCTAATCTCTGAAAGATTTACATTTTCATTATCAACTCCTATAAAAGTGAGTGTACGTACGAGTGTACGTGTAGTAACATTTAAAGAAGAAATACATATTCGTTTAATTTAATAATATAACAGCTGATTTCACCCATCATCTGTAATACGCAAACAAAACCTAGCGTAGATTATACTTTGGGGTTATGTTTACAACTTCAATGAATATTATAGCCTATAATATTAATAACTTATAAATCATTTGATCTATCAATATGAAATAAAAGGCAATTAAAAGATAATATTTTTATCTTTCTTTAAATATATTTAATAATATTCATAAACACAAAATCTTAACAAATATTCCTACAGTTTTAATAGTCCTTATAATTGTACACATTTTTACCGAGTTAAAAATCCCCGTCTGCATAGTTATGTAGGCCTAGATAAAGTGTATTGTTTAAATAGTATTTTGTATAAATAAAGTATTTCTGATGTGTATCTAATTAATCCGCCTGTGATTTTTCACGGGGATTTACTAGTAGCCTAATAATTTTTAGCCTACTAGGTAAAATAATGAAGTGGACTGTTTGGAGAAAGGTGACAAAACTGCGTTTTGTAAATTACAACTAACATACAAAAACGATGTTTATGTTTTTAATATTAGAAATTAGAGAAAACCATGCCCATGCCGATACAATAATGTAATTCATATGTTTCGAACACTTTTCTGTGTTTGCTAACTAGGCCAGTCGGTAGAGGTAAATTTAGACCAAAAGTTCCAGTAATTTGCAATACGGCTGAATTTTTTAAGTACATTAAAGTATGTAGATTAACATAAAAAAAGTTTACCAGTCTATCGATTTCCCAAAGTCAAAAAAAAAATCGATTATCCTTAATATTTCGAGCTGGGATGAAGATAGAGGAAAATAAAAAATACCATCGTGTAGGGGAGGTATTTTTCAACAAAAAAGGTTGTATGTATTTATTTCGTCCGAGCAATGGTTTGTCTGGAAAAAATTCGATAATGCAGGTATGTATTTTGCAGCAGGGGAAATCACTAAAAGGGGACATCATATTCATATATGAAGCGTTGGCTCATTCTAAATTGGCCGAATTTTAATATATCGAATTGAAACTTGACATAGGAGTTAAAATATATATTTCAAACATTTATGCTGAGTCTCAGCTTGTTATCTTGAAAATGACCCGATCTAGGAGTCGATTTCGATTATCGATTTTAGGAGTACCGGACCCACGAACTAATTGAGTTAATCGGCTGCAGATTAGTCAATTTTTTAAATATAGTTTTTAAAATAAGTATAGCAAAAAAAAATTGTGTTAATTTTTAAATCGATATGTTCAAAATAGAGTCGTTGAATCCAAAGGTGTTATAGTTAAAACAGAAGACCATTTTCAAGTGCCTCGTTTTTAAAAATAACATGAAAAAAATCGTTCATACTTACTAAGAATATTTATAATGGTGTACTGAACTTGTAAAACAAATTTGATATTGATATTCCAAAAATTGACGAAACTGGAATATATTGAAATTAGTTCGTGAGTCTGGTACTCCTAAAATCGATAATCGAAATCGACTCCTAGATCGGGTCATTTTCAAGATAACAAGCTGAGATTAAGCATAAATGTTTAAAATATTTATTTTAAATCCTATGTCAAGTTTCAATTCGATATATTAAAATTCGGCCAATTTAGAATGAGCCAATGCTTCGTATATGAATAAGATGTCCCCTTTTAGTGATTTCCCTGGCTGCAAAATACATACCTGCATTATCGAATTTTTTCCAGACAAACCATTGCTCGGACGAAATAAATACACATGACCTTTTTTGTTGAAAAATACCTCCCCTACACGGTGGTATTTTTATTCCCTATATCTTCATCCCAGCTTGAAATATTAAGGATAATCGAAAAAAAATGATAATCGATTTTTTTTTTGACTTTGGGAAATCGATAGATTGGTAAATTTTTTTTACCAATCTACATACTTATGTTAATCTACATACTTTAATGTACTTATAAAAAAATTCAGCCGTATTGCAAATTACTGGAACTTTTGGTCTAAATTGACCTCTACCGACTGGCCTAAACGTTATAACGCCATTGGTTATCTATACAGAGTGAATCCAGACCATCCGTGCGCATTGTTGTAACGACGAAACCAAATGAGCTACAGCCGTCGTTTTAACTTAAACTACCCTATTTCGTCCCTAGAGAATTGAGTAAAAATATTTTCAAATCTCCAAAATGTCCCAAAAGTACTTTTTTTTTGAGGAGGGTGGGGATCGGTTTTGGAAAATTTTCAAATATAAAGGTAGGTCGAGAGATACCTCATTTTTAAAGTTTGTTCACTGATCATTTTGGACGTTTTAACTTATTTTACTGCGTACGTACAGGATGTTCCAAAACGTCAAAAAATTAGAGTTTTACAGTTAGTTTTATTGTTTTCTACATAACATATCCTACTTAAACGAAATTTTTATCCTCGATTCACGAGAAGTTACTCTTTTCAAAAGAGGGCCTAAGTTGCCCCTTATTCAAAAGTTTTCAAATTTTGAAAATACATACAATTTTGGAAAAAAGCAGATTAAAACTCAAAAACTCCAAATAGTCATGAAGCACATCATTGAAAAGGTCTTTCAAAAACAAACATTTTTTGTATTTAAAGTTTTACTTTATCTCTAATCGTTTCAAAATGGCGCATGGGAAACTTATTTTCCAACACTCTTTATCATGACATTTGCCATTTTTGGGTGGAGTGGTGGGGTTTCAGTTTGAGCATCTGTAAACCTTACAACACAAGATAAATAAACGGTACCAGGAACTGGCACATACTTTCTCACAAACACATTTAAATTACTAAACAGATTCACTGTGACTTGTAGGGTGGGGTAGGAGAGTTTTTTTATTAAAGTTGGAGGTTAACTAATAAATATTATTATTATTATTATCTAGAGAGAAAACTATTCGATCGATTTCGAACAAATTTGCTCCAAACACGTCAATTAGGTCTTTATAGATGCACGTAAAAAGGTTTTGAAATTTTTTGAAAAACAACCCCCTTTATGGCCAAAAACCCCCCAAAATCAGTTATTATTATTATTAGCTAAACGAGAATTTTTAGAAAGATTCGGGTTTCTGTATATGGTAGGGCACATTAAAGGCTACAAATAAGCCAAATTTTATCAAAATCGTTAGAGCCGTTTTTTTATAAAAAAATAATAACCGATTTTTTGGGGGTTTTTTTGCCAAAAAGGGGGTTGTTTTTCAAAATTGTTCAAAACCCTTTTTCGTGCATCTATACCGGCGTACTGGACATGTCTGGTGCAAATTTGGTTGAA
>JAGFPH010005110.1:50678-66121 GCA_018207615.1 Philaenus spumarius
CGAGCGTTACTAGCAAATGCAAGCGGAGTTGCCTGAGCGGCGGACGTTGCTACGATACAAGCGGTGAGTGGTGGGTGGTGGGTGGCGAGCGTTACTAGCAAATGCAAGCGGCGTTACCTGAGCGGCGGACGTTGCTACGATACAAGCGACAGCATTCCCACAGTCAACGAGATGGCGTCACTCGAGAAGCTAGTGCTGACGGAAATACTTAGTGAGAGATCAGTATTTATAGGAAAATCATAATATAGGACTACTGTACTACATCTTTAACCGTAGACTTAAGCGATATTTACTTTCGTCCAAAAATTCAGGTCTAACCCTGGTAGAGAGTATTTAAAAAATATATACTTCCTGTGAAAATAACAATGTTAAACAGTTCCACAACAGAAAGTTTAAATCCTTTATGAGGTTTAAAAAATAAATAAACTCTTGATCAGAATTCCAAATTTCAAAATTATAACCGTACATTTTAGAATCTTTTTTGTTTACAGTCGGATTTTCTTGAAATTAGGATTTTAACATAAATTCAGGTGTAACCCGGGGAGGGAGTAATTTTAAAATATATGCTTCCTGTGAAAATAACAATGGTAAGTAGTCCCATAACAGAAAGTTTTAACCCATTGGTGTTGTTTATTCCATAATTCATGGTGTTTAAAAAATAAATAAACCCTTGAACCGAATACAAAATTCCGAAAGTATACTCGCAAAAAGTAACATCTTTTTTGTTTACCGTCTTATTTTCTTGAAATTTGGACTTTAACATGTATTCAGGTATAACCCGGGGAAGGAGTAATTTTAAAATATATGCTTCCTGTGAAAATGACAATGGTAAGTAGTCCCATAACAGAAAGTTTTAATCCATTGGTGTTGTTTATTTCATAATTCATGGTGTTTAAAGAATAAATAAATAATTGAACCGAATACAAAATTCCAAAAGTATACTCGCAAAAATTAGTATCTTTTTTGTTTACCGTCGGATTTTCTTGAAATTTTGTACATAAGTGGTCGTTAGTATGCCATGAACGTATACGCATCAAAAAATACTTAATTTTGCTTTTTTAACCAATGTCATAGGTTTGTTGAAAGTAAAGAAACCCATGAGCGTCGGGCGGCAGTCGAAAAATTATCTAACTGATTTGATCCCGAGCGGCACCCTGCGGCGAGCGTTATGCCAACGCACATCCGCCACTTGCATAGTAGCCAGCCGACCGTGTTTAACAAGGAAACTCCATCAGTTAGATAATTTCGTGCGTACCTGTACTTGTACCGCCCACCGCTCACCGCGTAAACACAGTCAGCTGTTCATAGCCGTCGTGAGTAGAACAATTTCCCAAATAGTTGGTTAAAACCCTAAAACATATAAAATTAATTTTGGAAATTTGTTCAAGTCACGTCAGCAGTTCAGCTTCGTGGTCGGATTATTTATTTGTATACGTGCTATATTAATGTTACCTGACTGTATCGAACATAGTAACAAGTGACAGCAGGGTGGTCACTAGTAGAACCATTCTGCCAGGTACAACCTCCGGTATGACGCAGAAGCCTCCCCAGGACATGATGACAAACAAAGAACTCGGCAAGTAGGTCTCCAAGAGATGGCTTCGGATTTCCCGGCTCAGCGTAATGTTTAGCCTTGCTGTGGAATGGTTTCCTGAAAAAGTCAAACACCAACTTGTTTATTTAGTTATCCTGAAAGAATTATGCAAAATCACTATGATGTAGCTTCTAACAGAACAAAATTTATTAAATATAAGGATCAGTCAGTAATCTGCTCAAGAAAAGTTTGATGTTTGTCCGAGATACGGTTGAAATGTTTTTGGTGAAAAGTGACTTGGTTATTAGTTACTTTTTGGAACGAAGTTCCTTAACGCGGATTGCGGTAGGAGTTAACGAATAGAAAATGTAACGCGTAACGAAAAAGTTCTATTAATTTGTTGCTATGGCAACGACAAATGTAAAATACGAGTAACGAAAAAGCGTTATCAAATTTTTTGCTATGGCAATGAATGTAAATACATTCAAGAAACAAGTGTTTCGGTTCGTCAATTCAAATTCAGAGACGATCGGTTCCGTCCGGCGTAGTTCAGATATTACCGTCAAGCGCTGAAGTACATTCAATAAACGTAAATGTTGGTTCATCAGTCTAGGCCTGACCTAAAATTATTGCGTGTATATTTAATTTATTTTACCTGCCTTAACGACAACACACATACAATAATTTTAGTTTAGGCCTAGAAAGTTATTTAAAATCTGGGCCTAACCTAAATTTATCGTATATGTATGTTGCAGTTAAGACAGGTAAAATAAATTAAACATACGCACAATGAATTTAGGTTAGGCCTAGCTGATGAACCAGTATTTTATGTTTATTGAATTGAACATTATTCTAATGTTGTCCGTATCAAACATTTTGGTGTTGACAAAACACAACAGGACGCAATGCAACGCGCCCGAACAACAGGACTGTCTGAACGCACGCTAGAAAATGCACGTGTTTTGTATCTCTTTCCCGTTCTCGGGATCCTGCAGCGCGGCAGCACCTTCCGTTGGAAATCGGGATGTGCGTTTACAACGCACTGTTTGAACGCGCCAATTTAAAACCATGTGCTGTCGTCATCCCGATTTTACGACCCGATTGTCGAGACCCGAGAAACCTCTCCGTGTGGCCCCAGCCTGTGTGTCCGACTTGAGACTGCGTCAGACGCTCAACTCCTTAATGTAAGAAGCTAGACTGCATCTCCAGCAGTGCAACTAGTTGAGTCATTCATTAATTACTCGAGTAAAATTAAAAATACCAACATTTATTAAATTGTGTCCTACTTATATTTCCTGTAACGAAACCATTAGTAAGTAGTAAATAAATGATTCACATACGTCAAGAACGAATGTCGGACATCAGATTATATCATTACTCAACTAGGTACAAAAACAGGTCATCTATTTTTATAGTGACAATTTTATTCTGAAAACATTGTTCTGTTTGTTTATTTGTGACACAGTAATAGCTTTCTGTCAATGTGTAGGAGCTCTGCAGTTCTTATGTCAGCTTTACATATTAGCGATGCCATTTGGGCAGCAGGAGTGATAACCCAATTGAGTTGAAGAGAAAACTGAAATTTATTGTTCAGTCTATCTACTCCTATTCACGCGTGAAAAGTGAAATGAAACGCTATTTTTGGTATCGTGAAATAGATTCCAAAAGTTTTGAATGCCCCCTGCACTTGACATACTGCTTTTAAGTGTGATACAATATCCCATTTCACTTCCTTTGATAGTTTGAGATTGTCCTCCATCAAGAGACCACGACGTGTGTCGAAAACTTCACACTGGTCCTTAAAGCTGGTCGTCCACTAGGTCGGTAGAGAGGCGCAGCGGCGTGCTGGAGAACCTCGGCGCGGCGCAGTAGCTTTCTCCCTATTTTGGTCACCTGATATTCAGTCATGGTTTGACGGTATTCGATCTTGTAGTAGGAACATAAAAACTGGTGTTTCAAAACAATAAATTTGAAATTGATACATATTTTTACACAGTTTTATTTAGAACTAAATTACCAAACTTTTGTAGCCTACATTTTGAAAAAAAAAAAATTACAAACAATTTTTCCTACATTTTGTGTAGGCCTAAAGTTGAACTTTTCCTTCTGTTACTGAACATCTTTTGTTTCTTGAGCTAATAGCTTTGTAAATATTACATCAATCGATTTTTACTAGCATATATGAATTATTTGAACCTTTCACTACAAAAAAGCTACGGAAAACTTTTGGATTGGTTTGTAATTCCTATATTTGGCGAATTTTTGAAAATGTGCTTGCACACGCAACGAAATGGCGTGGCATTGCAAAAAAAAAAAAAATAGCATGGACAGTTTAAAGGTTTTAATTAACTTGAGACATTGCGTTTTTGAAACGAACAACAGATTGGTTGCACTGTTGTATTAATTCAACTAATAATCTATAACTTTGTCGCAAAAAAGTTTTCATTTTTCCTAAAATACAAGTTTTCAACACAATCATAACATTTTCTACATTTTGTATGAAACAAACCCTACTTATTTATATTTGCCAAGGTTTTTTCTGGAAGGTGAATTACTTTTTTTTTCATAAATATTGTATGCAAGTAGTGTAAGGTTTATGTAAATTTTAGGCGACTTTACCATGTAAGGTTACTTGTGAGGTATGACAAGTAAGACCTTTTGACTTTGATTCTAATTTTGAATTAAATACTTAACTACTAAAACATATACATTTTCATTGGTTCTTCAACAGTATGGGGGCGTCCACCAGATTCCCATCAGGAATCAAAATTTCGCTAGGCTCTAGAGGTACTCCAAAGTATTAGGTATAAATAATTACAGAGACGTTTGAGTTTAGAAAATATAAATATATTAATCCAAATTCTTCAAGTATTCTAACTATCAGTGAATATATTAATTAGTGAACAAAATGTCACTAACTCACTTCTTTCAATAATTCAAATTTTACAACAATTAAAATCCCATTACAAATAACAATCGTAGACATTATTTAGACAATAAAATATGCCCTCCAAATCCAACAATCCCAACTAAACAAATCAACTTTTAACAATTAAAATAGTGAATTTATGTAATACATCAAATTATCATTTATAGCGTAATTACGTGTCAATAAAATATGGTTTAAAACTTTCTGTTAAATTGTGGACCATCCCCGATTGCTTAACGACTCAAGGTCTGGCAGCTAACCCTTATGGTTCAGTCCCAATAAAACTAAGTACAGTACATCTTAAGCTAATGTAGTTCTAAGATTAAAGTGCTGATATATGATTCGTGTTTTAATTTAAATATTTTTACACCCCGAGATCTGTCTTACAATTAAAAGATATTAAAACTACTTACATTTTTTTGAACATATTTTCCTTTCTCTCTTTCACTTTCACTTAATTAAATTAATTCTGATATTTTATTAACTTTGGTCGCCGCACTTTTATCACGCACTAATATACCGCCCGACACTTTCACGTTTTGGATACTTTCCAGGAATGATATTTGTTAAGTGATTATTACAGAATGTAGATCACTAGATGTTCACTTCTTGATGGATATTTTTACTAGACTTGTTTAATTGATTTATACTGAATGTAGATGATTTGATGTTTACTTCTTGATGGACATTGTGTGATAGACTGCTTTTTTCACGTGTTCCTTTCCCACTTCTTTTTTTTGTCACCTCTACTTGGCTCACCCTGGTTGGTCCGTTTGAATATTCATTCCTCATGATTGGCTAACGATTTTGGTAAATTTGACATTATTTTATGCGGTTACAGATTTGGCCTACGTGCGTGGAAATGCTGCCGTATGCTGCCTTGAGTTTGTAACCTAATACTGGACATCCGTTTCAGGCTTCCGTTGTACGATGAATTGAATTCTAATTTAGTTTGTGTTCTTTTGTAAATTTATTCTTTAATAATTATTATTTTAATATTTTTTATAAGTTCTTATCGGTTGCTGGTATTTACCAACAACCCTGACAGTAGGTAAAATTGTAAGGAAGAGAGACAAATAATTTGTTGTTAGTAATGAAACTACAAAATACCTTTGAATTGCGACACGCGCATAAAGACTTTGTTGTGCTTGTAGATCAGCTGCCGATATCACAGTTTGTTAGATACGAGTGTTACCGAGTACAGTCGAAGTTATCCGAACCCAACAAATTCCGACCCAGGCCTCGACCGATAGGCCGGTAGAGAGGGGCGGCGCGGCGCGGTACCGACCTCCAACAGTTTTTCATTTACTCGAAAACGGCGCCTCGCTACCTAGCTAATTTACGAAGCTTTTATGTTAGAATTTAAATAAATTTTCCTTTTTCTTGGAAAAATTACTCTTCTAATTTTTTAATTTAATAAATGAAATTAACAAGTTATTACCAAATGTTTGCTCTGAATAATAAACCTTAGGTTTTTCTAGCTCGTTTAGTTTTTAAGTAATATGATCCTAAACAAAATTATTATTTCGTTGTAAATAAATTTTGTTCGAGCGCGGTAGTTTTCCGCTCCGCGCCTCTCTACCGACCTAGTGGACGGCCAGCTTAAGGGTCGGCTCTAGTAAAACAGAAAGCAACCTGCGACTCCAGCGTAGCGGCGGTAGGTTAAGCGGACATTGCTCATCCTAAATCCATTTAAAACCCGCAATTGTTCAAATAGCGTTTTAGAAAAAATACCAAACTCTTGGGGACAAAATTCTTCACGCGAATGGCTTGGTAGTTTTTCGCTATAATTAATAGCGACAACATAAAAAAATATTAAAAATCAATGTTTTAAATTGTTAATAAATATTAAACAAAATGTTTTTGTTAGTTTTGGAAAAGCCATTTGCATGCGTATTGGCCATAGCTTTAAAATGACATATCGTTCATAATTATCCGATCAAAAATAAAGGAAAAATTTTGATTTTAATTTATCATTGGTCTTATGGAGTGTCAGCCAATATGGCCGACAGCTAGAGCCCACCCTTAACGAGGCAGGATTCCCAAAATCGCAATTTCTTAATCATGTGACAATGCTCCCTGTCAGTCACACACTCTGTGATGTCAGTTACACGCACACACACTCACAGATCAGCAACGCATCAACTCTACTCTGTACTTGTTACAATTCATCGGCCAAAATATTGATTTCCATCATTACTGATATTTTCGCGTACCACAAATTGGAAACCGGCCGCTCTAGGATGTTACCCAATGTTAAAAGATTCTAAACTTAACAGGATAATTTGTTACTCATAGGCTATTAATGCGCTTCAACATTTGCTACAATTTTGTATCACTTACTACTTCTGGCAGTGTTTGACTGAATACATCGAAACTTTCGAGATGAATTCAAGCAACCATTTCACGATCGAATGTCTTCACGATGGTATTTTGTCGTACTATCGAAATCACCTTGTGAGCAAAGGGCCTACATATAGCGCCAATTAGGATGGATCACGAAGAGGGGAGTGTGCAAGTCGCCTACGCCTGCTCCCACCACATTCCCCCTCTCGCGGCGGAGTACAGTCAGAGCCGCCTGCCCTACCTAATTCATGTCTGCTATGTAGTCGTGTTGATTGTATATCAACACTTTTTGGTGGTGACTGCACTGAAGACTCACACTCGAGTAGGAGAGGGTAAGACGTTATAGCGCATGCTCAAGTGACGCTTCACGCTGCTTGGCACTATCTGTACCTTTGTGTTTTAAGCGGTGTTGAAGTATCTGATTAGGGTCTGCTCCGGTAAACGAGAAAGCAGCCGGCGACACCAGCTTCACTCTATAGCCGTATCTAAACAGTGCAATTTTTTGCAGATGAGCGCTTTTACATCGCCTTATTTAAAGCCATTTAAAAAAATCCATCTTTCGTAGTTGAGTGCTGATAAAAACTGAATATTCTTTATAAAATTGCGGATCCAGCTTGCGATTCACTTTTCATTATACATTTTTTATTTGAAAAAAGTTTGAAGACAAAAGTTCAAACTTGGTACTTCAAAAATGTCAATTACGTGACAAATGAAAGAAATTAAAAATGTGAAACGCAAAACGGATGCGTATTGTGACTGTGGTTAAAAAGGGACCGAGCAAACAATTTTATGATAAAACATAAATGAAATAAATGGTTTTAAATTTAACATCGATCTTGTGGAATAAAACTCCAAGATGGCCGCCACTACAGCAGACCCTTAACCTATACAATCCACATTTTACCTTCACCATAGTAGATGAACTGCATCCTTTTCTCTATCGCGAAAGAGACAACATACTTGGGCAACCTGTAGCTGTCTTCTGTGAAGTCGTTAGGGAAACTCAGCGCTGGGTCGTCTCGCCATGTGAAGTTCATGTCCTGCATTGTGTACTTATCTGTGGTCACAGAGAGAAGGAAAGTTATGTGTTGTTTGTGTATTAACGATTTAATTAAGAACAAACTAATAATCTATATATATAAAAGCGAAATACCACTCACTCATCACGATTCCTCAAAAACTACCGAACGGATTGAAATGAAATTTGGTATGTAGCTTCCTCTAGGGCCATAGGTGCTCACTAAGAAAGGGTTTGAAAAAATTCGAAATTTTAGGGGGGTTTGGGGGATAAAATTTATTAAAAAACGATTTCTTCAAAACTACCGAACGGATTGGAATGAAATTTGGGATGTAGCTTCCTCTAGGGCCATAAGTGCTCACAATAAGAAAGGGTATGAAATTTTCGAAATTTTAGGAGGGGTTTGGGGGGATCAAAGTTACTAAAAATCATAATTTCAGATTTTTCATTACTATGACAATAATGCTTTTATTATTTAAGATCTATATATATATAAACCAAATATCACTCACTGACTGAACACTTAAAAAGAATACAATTACTTTAAAAAGACTGAAAATACCAACCACCACGGGCAACGCCATACGGGTCAGCTAGTTTATTATATTTTTGAAACATTTAGTAATGCCGTTAAAACTGTGGTCAAATAACTTGAGATTATCATGTTTTTTTTTTAACGGTGCTGAAAGGTTTTAGTGAGATTAGGATTTTAATTTCCACGTAAATTGAGAGACATTTTTTGTAACTAAGATAATAAGTTACTAAATTAATTTTGAACAGTCAGGTAGTATTTGCATAACGTGCTTCTTCAAACTTTGCCATGTAGGTAATGGCAGTGGTGGTTCGTGAATTTGATTCGGGGGGAAGGGGGAGGGGGAGAGTCAAAACTAATAAATAAACCGTTTGGGGACCTATATCTTACAGCATCACCCAATTGTCTGCAAGGCCGTGACCAGGGGGTTAGGGGGTCAAAATCCCGAAATTTAGCAGTAAAAATTAATACTAGGTTTAAAAAGTGCAAGTTAAGGGGGGCGCTTCCCTGCCCGCCCTATTGAATCTTATTCCCATAAGAGCAATACTACAGAATAAGTCATTTTTTTCCGTTATTTCGTGGAATAAATTTAAAAATTTGGTTTCATTTTGAAGTACTGTCATATGCGGATGTAGATTGCCGAATACATTTTCAGAAACCGTTTTATTGTTTTCATAAACGTATGATATAAATAGTAAAAAATAGTAAACTTTATACATTTTACTTTCTCCACCCTATACGTAGTATATGGAGAAAGTATTGTTTTCGTAAAAATGTTCGAATTTGAATTTTCAGTTGAATTATCTGTTTTGGTGCTCCCAGAACCCCAAAAAATGGTTTAGTGCAATTATCTGTGTTGGTGCTCCCTGAACCCAAAAATATGTTTAGTGCAATTTTTTGTTTTGGTACTCCCTGAACCCAAAAAAGTGTTTTTAGAGTGGTGTCTGTCTGTCAGTCTGTCAGTATGTATACACGACCAGAGAGGACACTATTGGTCCGATTTTCATGAAATTTGGTATGTAGGTACTAAACCCTAATATCTCCAGGCGTTTTTTCATTTTTTGAAATTTTTAATTTTTAAGGGTAATTTACCCCTAAAAACCCATAAAAAACGACAAAAATGCAAATTTCTCAAAAACGGCTCTAACGATTTTGATCAAATTTTCAGTATTTATAGTGCTTCAGATAACAAACAAAATGACACCACCCGCTTTTATCAAAACTTCGGCGTTTTATAATTAGGGGGAAATGTTTAAAAATAAACAAGTTTATGTTGTCAATCTAGCATCGCGGCGGCGGCCGCACGGGGTAGCACCATGGTAGCGATCACGGCCAGTAATTCAAAGGTCGCGCGATCGAATCCGGCCTAGGACAATATTTTTTTTATACGATTGACGTAGATGATTATTTTTTTGTTTTGTTCTAAAAAGTAATAAATAAAATGATTGAAAACAATATTATTTTGACTACAGTAAGTTGGGAGAAAGTTTGTGTCAGTTAACTGATACCGTTTATTTTACTCAGTTGCAAAAAGATATATTGCAAAAATCCTTAGCAATCAACACCCACAATCTATTTTACTTTAAGAAAAAAATACAGCTTTCGTTTTTTAACAAATACAGCACAAAAATATGCTTAGTAGTGAAGGTATGTTTTGGTTATTTAACATTGAAATTGGTACCCAATATGGAAAGACAATATGGTAATGTTACATCACTGTGCATTGCATGCATACTGATATTTAGATTTGCTTGATTAAACTACAACGTACAATACACATGGATGCAGTAGGTTACAGGCTTACTCTCTTGTGAGCTTGATCTGATCTATTAAATAAGAAAACTATGAAGGTTCAACAGAAACACTTTACTCTAACAAAACAAAATCATTCATCATCCTTACATCCTATTCGTATATTTCGCACCTAGGGCCGAAAATGAGGTTTTGCAGGCTTGAAACGATCGAGAGCTGCAAAACCCTTTCGGCCGTGGTGCGAACGCTATTTTTCACCACACTACACAATAAAATAAACACTATATAAAGTTAAAAAAGAATATTTATTTAGCACACATGAAAATGAAACTTTGAGGTTATAAACTAGCTAGCTGTGGAAAATATAGTTTTACCTCAGTTGCTAGGCAACGGTGAAAATAACAATTATGAGTGTGCCACTAGTCTGTCGGCAATACCTATTGAATCATTTGCCATATGGGCCTATTTCATAACGAAATTGTGTTGAGATATACGTTCATATTTTAATTGAATAAACGAACGAGTATATTAATTGACTTTACGGCCCTAGGGCAGAAGTAATTAATTTCGGTCTCCAAATGACGTTCCGAAATAGCTGAAAACATCGTGGTGTGGTGAAAAATATTTTACGTGGGTAACTATATAAAAATTTTTAAAATTAAGCATGGAAATTGGTGTTTAAAACGTACACTGCTACGCAGGGTATAGAAAATGTACAGAAATACATTTCGTATTTCCTATGCTAAGAGCTGAATGTTTATTTTTACATTTTAGCCTAAATGAGTAGAAATTACTTGATTTTTGAACCTTTCTACGTAATTATCACTAATATTTTAAAGCGGACGCACATGTCCATAGCACACAGGCTTAAAACTGGCGTGCGAAGCACGCAATGCTCTGTGAATTGAAAATACTTCAATACGGGGTGCGACGGGCAAAAACCCGACACAAATGGACTAATTACCAAGAGTAATTAGGCCTAAAATAAAAAGTTGTAAATAGAAGCCAGAAGGCCTAAATATGCAAAAATAGGATAAGTAATAAAAAAAATAACACATTGTAAGTAATTATAAAGGGAAAAATTATGTAAAGTGAAATGAAGTGATTTAAAATAATTATATTGTATATTGAATGCCTAGTCAATGTTAAACGCAACAGAAGCAAAGCTTGGTGAATTATTCTAAGAGAGACCGACAGGAAAATTCATGTCGAGTTTTGTCCAGTACTGCAAATCAAGGTACTGTTGCTATGCTCCATAATACACCATGTTAATATTTTAAGATATAAAATTTGTAAATTTTTTTAATGAAATGAATAGAGGAGAAGAAGCAAATAAAAAAGTAATTAACAGAATTGTTTTAATAAAAATAATTAAGAAGTTATAAAACAAAGACTTAGGTGAAAAATGCTAAAAGTAACAAATTAAAATAATTCAAAGGCCTAAATTGGAGATAAATTAAAGAATAATAAATTAATAATAATTAACCAAAAATAAATTAACATAATTAAATATTTTTGAAAGAAAAGGCTCAAAAATAGATAAAATAAAATAACCAATTAAATAAAGGGAAACAAATGTATGTAGAAATAAATATATATGAAATAGTAAGTAAAAAATGTGTGAATGTAAAATACCATGTGCAAAGGGGGCATAAACCAAAAAGGGGGGTTGCCAAATTCAAAATTCGACGAGTCACACAAAACAGGCCACAGAAACGTGCCAAAGTGAAGAGAGAAAAAGAAGAACAGTTTTGGAAGTTTGGGAACCAGGAGAAAAGGATAGAACCAAGAAAATTTAAATTTAGACCAATTTGGAGAAACTAAAATTCAAAATTTAAAGAAAACAAACGAAGGCGAACCAGGAACCAGGTTGTTGTGGGGAACCAGGAACCCTACAACAACAACTCAAAGGAGGAAATAATCAGGAGATGGTCAAGAATCCAATGAGCCAAAGAAATCAAAAATCGGACCAGGCATTACGAAATTAGAGCACTTCGAAAGAATTAAATACAAAAAGTATAAAATTCCAGTACAGACCAGAACGGGTTGAGTAAACACAGAGAAGGGATGCGGAAGATATGACGTCATCCTACCACCACCGAAGCCAATACAATTACTTATTGCTCTGCAAAGGAAATAAATAATTATTGACGAAATCAAATTAAATTAATGAAAGAAAAGTCGTGGGACCTAATTTAAATAATTAAAATAAAATTCTACGACGTTGAAACCAGAAAAAAACACATGAGAGACAAAGTTACTCAAAAAAGGCAGAGTAAGTGTCTTGACTCCAAATTAGACCAAACGAGGTTGAGAAAAGATGAAATAAGTTCAGTTGCGTTTTGATAGCCACAGGAGGACCTCGTAAAAGTTTGCAGAAGCAGCAGTAGGTCGGCAAAAATCACGAACTCCGGTACAGATCAGCGGGCCGTAAGAAATCGCTCTACATAAAGAAGAGGAGAAATCCTAGAGGAGAGAAGACAGGAAGAAAGGAGAAGAAGGGCCAACACCCAAGAGGATCAAGGACTTCATTCCAAGGCCTAAACCACCAAGGAGGAAAGCCGCGATAAATCATATTTGTGAGTAGCAAATAACCAAGATATTTTTCAAAAATAAATAAAATCCACTAATAAAGTTTTTAAAATTAAATTCAAAAATAATAAGTAAAGTAATATAGTAAATTCAGGGGAAAGTATAAAAGTAAAATCATTCCGGAATATTCCCTATTCTCACAATGGTATAAAAGCGTTGCAAAATAAATGTATATATTATTATAGTTATACATATCATTATTATATTTGTTTGAAAATTTTAAGCAGTTGCGAAAGCATAATTAATTTGTTTTTAAAAATAAAAAAGTTTTATTTGCACATCTTAATTTCTTTCATTTATAAGTTAAATATCCAATACCACAAATTAACCAGTGCTCTAAAAATAAGTTAGAGTATAAGGTTATATTAATTCTTGTATGTGACTAAATAACTCCAAACGGCACGATCCTGAGAAGGAGCCTGACTAGAGCTAGTAAAATAAAATAAAGTGTATTAATTACAAACAACTTATAAGAATTAGGAAAGTGAGTGTATTTCCTATTCTTGTCCACGTATGCGTGCAAAATTTAATTAAGGGCAAATCAAACAAAAAAATAGAAAGGGAACACGCTGGTTAGGCCTAAAGGCTTGCTGAGGGCTGTTCCGGAGAATTAACGGCGCGGGAGGCACGCGTGAGGAGTGACGAGTAGATTCCGAACGTAGGCCGAGACTCCGAGTGGAGAAAGGCGCGCGTGCGGCGTGGCAGGGGGTTGGCGTGTGAAGCACGCACTCACTTTGTATTGAAAATACTTCCAATACGGGGGTTGGCGTGCGAAGCACGCAATGAACCGTGTATTGAAAATACCCCCAATACGGAGGTTGGCGTGCGAAGCGCACAATGCACTGTGTATTGAAAATACTCCCATTGGCGTGCAATGCACTGTGCGTCGGCCGCTTCTCATAGTGTTCAGTGTCAAGCTCACGTGTGCGTCCTTAGCAGTGAAAGTGTTGAAAGGGTTCAAATTCGAATCCCCGGTCCTGACACTGCCCACGAAAAGTTTTCCTGGCTACGGCCTTGATGTCTGTTTGGATTTGTCCACACCGGGTGACAAAGTCTCGCGATTGTCTGGAGACCGTCTTTATACATTGTATCTCGACTTCGTCTCGTGACCACACTGAAATGTTTGTTGTTGGTAGACATGGCTGGGGTAACTGCTAGTGCCGTTATTATTATTAGTGAAGAAAACAGGAGAAAAGGAAAACGTTGGCGAAGGCGTGAGACTTTTGCGGAAGGACCTCGGTTTAAGAGCGGTTTACTATTAACCCTGAAGTCGGAAGACGGCTTAGTTTTCCCCGTCTAATCCCAATGCTTTAGTCCTAGTAAACTGTTAAACATCTCACTAGTCTCTTAAACTTGTGAATAATTTATTCAAATCGTTATAAATGATTGCATTGAAGACTAGTAATACGATGTTATTAATATCATTAAATGGGTAATGCTAGAGAGCTCTTAGAGTGTGTAACGTCCACTACTAAAATGTAAGATAAACAATTTTATTTCTCTCAAAACATTATTGGAAAAAGAAGCATTTAATTTGTTCAAAACATTATTGGCAAAAGAAGCATTTAATTTTTTCATAACATTATTGGCAAAATAAGCATTTAATTTGTTAAAAACATCATTGAAAAAAAGCATTTAATTTGTTCAAAACATTTTTGACAAAAGAAGCATTTAATTTGTTCAAAACATTATTGGCAAAGAGAAGCATTTAATTTGTTCAAAACATTATTGGAAAAAGAAGTATTTAATTTGTTTAAAACATTATTGGCAAAAGAAGAATTTAATTTTTTCAAAACATTATTGGCAAAAGAAGCATTTAATTTGTTCAAGACATTAATGGCAAAAGAAGCATTTAATTTGTTCAATTAGTATAAAGAGTCTTTTCTTATTTCAATGAACCACCATTGATTGGTACCTTGTAAATTATAAACCTGTCAGCAAATTTTAAACGGAGAACCTTTCCTTGTTTTTTGAGAAATTAAAAATATGAAGTTAAAATATTTGTAAATGGCACCATTTTCCAATATGGCGGTCAAATTTCGAATTTATCATGGAACACTCTATACTTTATGATGATTTTGGATTTTACAAGTTATTTTAAGACTTTTTTGTTCTTGGTGTTTTTTTATTTATACAACTGATCGTTTAAAAGTTAGAGGGGTACTCAGTTTTATTTTTGTATGGAAACGTCTTGCATAAAGGAACCCGCTCTCTACACCAAAAAGGCATAGTTTAGACAAACGAATAACTTTTTTTTGAATCAACAAATACTTTAATTATACTCACTATTTTTTTTTAAAACCATAATGCAGAGGAATTATGCGAGGAAACTACATATTTGTCACACGTGAAAAATGAAGTTGATAACAGATTTTGAATATCAGCTGTTCATTCTCATCGTTGCAAATTGTTGTTTATCGAAAGCAAACATCAGCTGATTCAGAATCCAGAGTCAAGTAAAATCAAAAATCATCATTCAATATTAAATACACGGTATATAGAATACTAACGGTAGGGTTAACGAGTGGATGCGCAGTAACTCTTGACGTCATCGGTGCCCAGTTTCTCATAAGCTCCATAAGCTTCTCATGGAGCCTTATGTAAAAATTTAATAACTTTAAAAATATTTAACCGATTTTAATAAAATTTGAACCATAATAGAAAACATATATTTAATAATAATATTAAAAAAACAGATTGTTACAACAAATTTTAATACCTTTACTGATTAGGCCTATAA
>JAGFPH010005111.1:13286-23370 GCA_018207615.1 Philaenus spumarius
TTTAGAAAGTTTTCAAAATATCAACCTGAAAGTTTTTTTACAAGTTAAATATATAGATTCAAACAAGATCAAGGAGTATAAACCTTTTTCATTATTTACTTTTTAAAGCACAAGTAAATTAAAAAAGTATAATTTTAGACCTTTTTAGATTTTTCATCGAAACGCTTGAGTTAATCGGCTGCAGATTAGTCCATTTTTTAAATATAGTTTTTAAAATAAGTATAGCAAAAATCAATTGTGTTTTTAATTTCTGTACCAATTTTTAAATCGATATGTTCAAAAATATCGAAAATTGAGTCGTTGAATCCAAAGTTGTTATAGTTAAAACGAGATATGTAAAACAGAAGACTATTTTAAAGCTCCTCGTTTTTAAAAATAACATGAAAAAAATCGTTCATACTTACTAAGAATATTTATACTGGTGTACTCAACTTGTAAAACAAATTTGATGTTGATATTCCAAAAATCGACGAAACTGGAATAGATTGAAATTAGTTCGTGGGTCTGGTACTCCTAAAATGTTTAATAGAAATATTTTAACTCCTACGTCAAGTTTCAATTCGATATATTAAAAGTCGGCCAATTTATAATGAGCCAACGCTTCATATATGAATAAGATGTCCCCTTTTAGTGATTTCCCCTGCTGCAAAATACATACTTGCATTATCGAATTTTTTCCAGACAAACCATTGCTCGAACGAAATAAATACATATGGCCTTTTTTGTCGAAAAATACCTCCCCTACACGGTGGTATTTTTTATTTTTCTCTATCTTCATCCCAACTCGAAATAGTAAGGATAATCGTTTTTTTTTCGACTTTGGGAAATCGATAGACTGGTAAACTTTTTTTATGTTAATCTACATACTTTAATGTACTTATAAAAAAAATCAGTCGTATTGTAAATTACTGGAACGTATGGTCTAAATTTACCCCTACCGACTGGCCTACTATAGTTGTTAATATCAAAATTTGTTTGAAATGTTGATGATTGATTATTTAAATATTAATGGTGGAATACAACACACGTGGCAATTCCAATTGTTCGGGGTAGTGCGTGCCTACTTCGATATCTTATTTATAGGTCACCTCTGCGCTGCTCCCATTATTAATACTTCACAACCGACAGTTTTTTAGGTTATATTAACAAAATAAAAACAAACAAAAATTAAACGTAAAGGCTTACTGTATTATATTTCAAACATATTTTGTTATCTGTATAAATAAAAATGTAAATGTTCGTTTGTTCAAAATCTCCGAAAGTTCCACACCGATTACTTTGAAATTTGTACACAACATTACATTCGAATACAAGCAAGTTTTTTAACTTCCCGCTAAGAAAATTGAAAATTTTCTAAAATCAGGAAGTTATTGGTTTCACCCCGTTTTTCGAAAATCGAGTATTCATCAGATCTCGACGTTTTGAGGTCCTAGGAATCTTCCCTGACCACTCCCGAGAGGGTGTCACCCTGTCTGTATGTATGTGTGTGTGTGTGTGTATGTAAGTATGTGACCCGCTTATAACTTTTGAACGGCTTAACCGATTGGATCCTATCAAACGGCGTTCTAAAGAGTTCCATCAAACTTAGATTTCCTGAAAATTTCAACTAATTCGGACCGGTAAGTTCTGAGAAATTTCGAAAAAACTAAGAAATAAATTTTTTTCAAATCAGGTTTTTTTTTAATAACTTTTAAACGGCTTTACCGATCAATTCCAAAATCTAATAAGCTTTTAACCTTGAAAAGCGACGTCGATCACTACCAGTCCAGTCAAAATCGGTTAATTCGTTCGTGAGATATCGTGAACGAAAGAAAATAAAAAAAAGTGTTTTTTCTCAATTTATCCGAAATTTTTCATCAGAAAATTTTTTGTTGTCAATTTTTTCAATGGACTCAAAAAATTGCATCGATTGCCGCAAATCGCATAAAAATCGGTTGATTCATTCGCGAGATATCGTGAACGAAAGAAAATAAAAAAAGTGTTTTTCCTCAATTTCTCCGAAACTTTTCATCTGAAAAATTTTTGTTGTTGATTCTTTCAATGGACTTAAAAAACTGCATCGATTGCCGCAAATTGCAAAAAAATCGGTGGATTCATTCAAAAGTTATGGCAGTTCAAAATTTCCAACAATAGTGTTTGTTGTAATTAAACTTAGCGGGAAGTTACATGGATGGCCTTTAGGGTCAACCGTTTTCCAATTTTTTTTTTAAACATCAGCATCTTTTGAACATAAAAACAACAAAAAGTATACTAAATATTTAACAAAAAAGTGAGCGCCATTAAATATCATTATAGCTATAATAACAATAGCAATCAGCTGTTTGCTATAATATTTCTATTAACACCTGATTTCAAACTTTGAAACAATTATTTGTATTTCTAACATTTTGGACGTAAAAACAACACAAACTATACTAAACATTGTATGGAAAAGGGAGCGCCATAATAAATAATTATTGAATACGTTTCGTGTTGGTACAGCAATCAGCTGTTTGCTAAAATATTTCCAATAACAGCTGATTTTAAAATTTGAAACAATTTCTATTTCTAACTTTTAGGTAGAGTTTTGTTTAAGTATAGACCTGAACATTGCTGATTTTTTAAACTTTTATTAAACTGGTGGTATAAAATAGCTAATTACTTAGCCATTGGCCAATACACGGCAGTGCTACGGTACGCTGTGATCTCACTGAGAACGAGCAGAGATACGGCCAACACTACTGTGCGTCCGGACTTTCATATGAAGTTTCCGTAATACTACCCGCACTGCTGACATCGGGGGCTCTATGAATTCACCGAATATGTAGATGATGACGTAGTTTTTTAATGGTATCAAATTAAAGCTAATAAAACTGTCTTTCCTCATGTGACGACACCAAGCCTAATATAAATTTGTTATATATTTTGCATAAGTGGCGCGGTGCCAACGCAGTGTTTCTGCTTGCCTTTATATAAGTTTAAACGCAATGTTTAACAGTTTTATCTTTTTTTATACTAATGTACCAATATCTTTTATACTAATGTAATCAGATTTTATTGGACCACCTTATCTTATAACCTACCGTTAAAACCTAAGAGTTCTGTTTGGTTTCGTTGTTTAGCCACATTAAACGTCTAAGATACAAATATTTATTTATATTAACTCGTAAAAAAAGACACAGGCAGATTAATTAGATACACATCAGAAATACATAACTTAAAACAATACTATTTAAAAACAACAGACTTTATCTAGGAATACCTAGCATGCTTAGGGGATTTTCAACTCGGTAAATGTGTACAATTATTATAAGGTTTATAAAACTGTAGGCCTATTTGTTAAACAAATTTATTTACATCCATTATTATATATTTAAAGGAAGATACAAATATTATCTTTTAATTACTTTTTATTTAATATTGAGAGATCAAAATGATTTAGAAGTGGTTAATATTATAGTGAAGCAATTAATAATCTAATACGTTATACGAAGATGTACGAATGTTTCCGAAGCTAAACGAATAGGAACCCCTTCTTTGAATTTGTATAAACGAATATATTGATGATAAAAGGTTGTATTTGTATACAGTTTATAACTAGAAAGCAAATATCGTTACGTATTATAGCTTACATTAGTTCTATAACTCATATTTAAAAAAAAACTTCACAAGAAATTACAATGATTGAAGTTGTAAACATAATCTCAAAGTATAATCTACGCTGGGTTTTGTTTAAGAATTACAGATGATAGGTGAAATCAGCTGTTATAATAAATATACAAGTGTTACTCACGTACGTACACTCGCTTTTATAGGAGTTGATCAAAGTGTTGTTTTTCTTGAGGTTACTCAAAGAACCTAATTATCAAAGAAATAATACTTATTTACCATCGTATTTAGTTTGAAATTTAAATGTACAAGGTCTGCTCTAATCTCAACCATTGTTTCTGTGTAACATACATTGTTTGTTTGCATTTGCAATAGTTTGTTAAATAGTTTGTTTCAGTAGTAAGAAATAACAATTCACGGCATAAAGATATATTACTTTCTCACTATACTATAGTATAGAGAAAGTATAGTGATCGCAAAAAAGATCAATGACGAGATTTTTGTGGTAATATCCGTTTTGTGACCCCCTGAGTCCAAAAAAGTGGTTTTTACAAAATGTCTGCATGTCTCTATGTCTGTCTGTATGTATGTATGTCTGTAAGTATACAAAGCTAGAGCGAAAACTATTCGATCGATTTCAAACAAATTTGCACCAGAAATATCAAGTAGGCCTGTATAGATGCACGAGAAACGGGTTTGAACAAATTTGAAACACAATTCCCTTTTTGGCAAACCCCCCCCCAAAAATCAGTTATTATTTTTTAATAAAAAAACTGCTCTAACGATATTGATAAAATTTGGCTTGCTTGTAGCCTTTAATGTACCCTATCATATGCAAAAAACCGCATCTTTCTAAAAATTCTCGTTTATCTTATGATAATAATAATAACTGATTTTGGGGGTTTTTAGGCCATAAAGGGGGTGGTTTTTCAAAAAGATTTAAACCCGTTTTTCGTGCGTCTATACAGGCCTAATTGACGTGTTCGAGGTGCAAATTTGTTCGAAATCGATCGAATAGTTTTCTATCTAGATAATAATAATAATATTTATTAGTTAATCTCCTACTTTAATAATAAATCATCTGTCCTACCCCACCTACAATTATGAAGTCACAGTGAATCTGTTTAATAATTTGAATATGTTTGTGAGAAAGTATGTGCCAGTTCCTGGTACCGTTTATTATACATACATTTCCGTGCATAATTAAAGACAATTAAAGTCAAAAATATTTATATTAAAAATTATCCCGACCGCCATAAAGTTATTGTTTTAATTCCCATTGTTTGTTTATCAATACCTTGTCCCGCAACAATACAATTACACATTTGCCTAAGGGACGGTGTTTTAATTATAACGCGGAGCTGCGCGTCCCTTAATTGCTTTTAGGGCGAATTCGAAGTAATTTCCGCTTAATTGTTTTAGTATTGTGAAACGTTTATTTTTGGTAGGTCTAAGCTGTTTGTATTAAAACAACATTGATAAGCTTTGATCACGTCCTTGTATTGTTATATATTCACGTTTAAATTACACTACTTATATGTTTTAAATAGATATGTGTTATGATTAAATATAGCGCAATTATTTTAAGTGTGTGGAACTGGATTATATACTTAACTTTGGGAGGCACATAAAAAAAGTAGCAGAAAAGGCGATGCATACGGAAGCTAGCTTAACACGTTCACTGTTAACGACGCACATGTGAGCTTGACAATTAACACTATGAGAAGTGGCCGACGCACAGTGCATTGCACGCCAACCCCCGTATTGAAAGTGTTTTCAATACACAGTGCATTGCGTGCATCGCACGCCAACTCCCATTTTGGGGGTATTTTCAATACACAATGCATTGCGTGTTTCGCCCGCCAACCCCCGTATTGGGAGTATTTTCAATACATAATGAATCCAAAAATGATAATTGGATTGATTCGCTAAAACCGCAAGCACTTTGACTTCATACGACACGTTGCTGTTTCCATGGCAACCGTTTTATTGAATATCGTGTTTTCACGCCATTCTAAAATCCATAGTAAGGCACACAATCAAATATAAACTGCATCGATAGATTTGTCGTTTGTTTTATACTTGGACATGTTAAATGTTTCGTTGGTAATTAGACTTACATCAAGCGTCAGCAGGGTTTCTAACAAAACGTTCGACTTATGAGAGTAAAAACTATATACTTATTTACAGCGATTAGAGAATGTATTGCTTTTAAAATGATTTGTATTTAGTATAGTATATTTAATTATAATATTTGAAGTATTTTTAATGCGTTTAAGATATTTCCAAAGTTTCAATTCTTGCAGTTTTCATCAAAAGTGTTAATGTTTATTAAAGTGTAATTTCTTGATAATTAGCACGGATACAAAATACTGTATATATATACAGAGTGTATATAAAATCCCTTTAACCACCCTCATTAATTTTGTTACTGAAAATACGTTAACAAAACTTTGTGTGTATATCTTGTGTTGCATAACAGGAATGTCTTTTTGACATATCTGACCCTCTATGATTTTAGGGTTCTTAGGGCGGTTAACAATGTCAAATATAAAGGTAGGCCATGTAATACACCATTGAAAAGCTTATTAAAAGAGAAACACAATGGCGCAAACTAGAGCTTTATATACAGGGTGTTCCCAAATTATGTTTCCAGACTTCCACAAATTGTTTCTTTGGTCAAAATAAGAACAAAACTTCCAATAAACATAGGTCCTAAAACGCTTAGTTTCCTAGATATCCGCCATTTTGTTTTTTGTACAAAATAATTCATATCTAGAGAATTGTTTGACTGATTGAGTTCAAGCTTGGCATGAAGTTTAACCTGACAATGAAATACCTCAAGAAAAATAAACGAATAAATCCAATAATGCGTTTCAAAATGGCGGCTGTTTGAAAATTTCAAACCTAAATTACTCAAAAACCGTACATTTTAAAGAAAAATGTCAAGATACCTTTTTTGTAGCCCTTTTGATTCCCTATGGGATGGTGTAACTGTAAAAACAATCGGATGAAGGATAATAGCTAAGTTAAAAGGTAATGGCAACAAATGTCCATACAATATTGTAGTATTTACTGTGTTGGTATAGGATGCCGGGTTGAACAAACCAATTAGTATACATAACTTAACTGTTATACTTCATCCAATTGTTTTGACAGTTACACCATCCGATAGGGAATCAAAAGGGCTACAAAAAAGGTGTCTTGACATTTTTCGTTAAAATGTACGGTTTGTGAGTAATTTAGGTTTGAAATTTTAAAACAGCCGCCATTTTGAAACGAATGATTGGATTTATTCGTTTATTTTTCTTGAGGTATTTCATTGTCAGGTTAAACGTCATGCTAAGTTTGAACTCAATCAGTCAAACCGTTCTCTAGAAATGAATTATTTTGTACAAAAAACAAAGTGGCGGATATCTAGGAAACTAAGCGTTTTAGGACCTATGTTTATTGGAAGTTTTGTTCTTGTTTCGACCAAAAAAACAATTTGTGGAAGTCTGGAAACATAATTTGGGAACACCCTGTATATTACTCAGTTTCAAAGTATTGGACAATTTAAGTTCTGTAAAATAACATACAACCTATGTATTCCTAGTATTAACAAATTAATAACCTGCTTTGCTGCTATGATAGCAATATCATTTTCAACTTGAGTTATAGTTTGACTATGGTAGCTATGGCATCACTGAAGATGGCGACATTGTCGTTGAAACGCGTTCGAGTATTATTTGTGAGATTTTGTGTTCAAAGCTATTTTATTAAGATTTACTACTTTTATTTTTATTTTTCTGCAACAAAATAATTTACAACCTCCATTCGTTTATAAAAAGTAAAGAATGTATAAGTTCAGAAATCATTAAAGAAACGATTAACTAGGGGGTTTATTTAAGTCAATATAGGCAACCTATAAAAATACAAATTTTAAAAAAGTTTAGAGGTTTGTGCAACATAAGTTAACTTTAAAATATTTCGTCCTGTTTCGATGTAGCGTGAAACAAAATTCTTTAAAAATTTATTATTTTGTTTTGTTTTAAGTACTGTTTTATTTCGTTAAGAGACGTGTTTGTAAAAAAAAGAAGAAATGAAATTGAGTTTCTTTTATTTACTTTTATTTCTGTGCTAAGTTTATTTAACAAATGTTTTTGTAATTTTATTGTACGTTTATCAATTATCAACTCGATAACAGCTGATTTCACCCATAATCTGTAATACTTAACAAAACCTGGCGTTGGCATAGATTATACTTTGGGGTTATAATATGTTTACAACTTCAATCATTATAATTTCTTGTGAAGTAGATTATTTTAAATATGAGTTATGGAACTAATGTATGCTACAATAGGTTATAAGATTTGGTTTGAGGTTATAAACTGTATATAAATACAACATTTTATCATAAATATATTCGTTTATACAAATTTTAAGATACTTATTCGTTAAACTTCGGAAACATTCGTTCATCTTCGTATAACATATTCGATTATTAATTTCTTCACTATACAGGGTGTCCTGCGACCATATGAACAAACTTTGTCACGTTATTCAGCATGTCAAAAGAAACAAAAAATGTAATATAACATGACTTTGTGTCCTATCTCATTCCGTTTTCGGTATGTCTGTCTGTATGTGTTTTTTACAAAATACTTAATATTTTTAGAAGTAGAAAAGATATTGAGCTCAAACTCTGTACACCTATTTGTTGCGCAACCTTTTATAACTGTACGAAAAATTAGAACAATATTTTAAATATTTTCAAAATGGTGACCGTTTAAATTTTTTAAAGTCAAATATCTCAAAAACCGCTAACTTTACAAAAAAATTACAAGAGATAAAAAAGTTTACTTTTTTAATGAAAAAATCAATAATTTTTAATTTTTTCTGTAGCTCAAAGGACAACAGAGATATTGACTGAAAAAAAGGAAAATTTTATTTCTTGGTAGTTGTCTACAATACCCAGAATTACTCTAGAAACAAAATATTTTAAAGTTATTTTGAGCTAAAATAATAAGTTATTTGCATAATGTTCCGAGCACTTTCTGAGCTGATTCCACTAGCAAAAATAACGAAAAAAGTTAGTTTATTCATAGGTCTGGAAATGCTTCGATAGAGAGTTACAGCTAGCGAAAGATTTCACCCGTGTTTCAGATTACTCACAGAAACGAATCCCTATTGAAATATGTAGGGCCTTAATTAAGGTGTAAAATTTAATTTAATAGTTAGGCTTAGACAAAGTCAGTTGTTTTTAAATAGTAATTTTTTTTAAATGATGATTTCTGGTGTATCTAATTAATCTGCCTGCGATTTTCCCGTGGGCTTACTAGTAATTTTATATCAACCACGTGGGCTAAAGTATTTTAGTAAATTGGTTGTGAAGTATTACAATGTTAACACTACCTTATCAAATAAAGTCAATAGGAATACAATTAATTGAATTTACTGAAATTAGTGGAGGTAATTTTCTCAACGCAAATGCAAATGCAAAAATGGAAATTTTAACAACAAACAGAATATTGAACCATCTTATAAGAACAAAACCGATAGAACAACGAAAAGGTGATGTCAGTAAGTACAAAAAACAATAAAGTGCTGATTCTTTTCAGTAAGAAGGTAGATGAAGATGGAGGGTATTGGAAACGTGCCTACGAACATAGTTTTAAAACATCGCTAGGTCCGAAGACAGCACTCAACTTGTTTATAATTTAGCGAATACAATTAATATATTTAGCATGGTGTTGCATCACTTGTTGGACATGTAAGGTTACTGTTGGTGAATTAAATTGTTTCCGTATTCCAACCAAACCTGAAACAATTAAACGGAAATTGCTACAGATTCACCCCCAAAGGCAATTAGGCGACGTGTCATATACTGTATACCTACCATCCCTTAGGGAAATGCGTAACATTTTGCTACGGACAAACCATATAGGATAACCGTAACAGTGGGAGCAACTTAAATAACCATTAATGTTTAACACGTTCACTGCTAAGGACGCACATGTGAGCTTGACACTGTACGCTTGAGAAGTGGCCGACGCACAGTGCATAGCACGCCAACCACCGTATTGGAAGTGTTTTCAATACACAATGCATTACGTGCTTCGCACTCCAACCCCCGTTTTGGAAGTGTTTTCAATACACTGTGCATTGCGTGCTTCGCACGCCCACCCCCGTATTTGAGTATTTTCAATATACAGTGCATTGCGTGCTTCGCACGCCAACCCCCGTATTGAGAATATTTTCAATACACAGTGCATTGCGTGCTTCGCACGCCAAACCATGTGTTAGTAGTAATTTCAATATACACTGCATTGCGTCCTTCGCACGCCAACCCCCGACTTGGGAGTGTTTTCAATACACAGTGCATTGCGTGCGTCGAACGCCAACACCAGTAATTTGTGCATTTTCAATACGCAATGCATTACGTGCTTCGCACGCCAACCCCCGACTTAGGAGTATTTTGAATACACAGTGCATTGCACGCCAACTCCCGTATTGG
>JAGFPH010005111.1:23770-42058 GCA_018207615.1 Philaenus spumarius
GGAGTATTTTGAATACACAGTGCATTGCACGCCAACTCCCGTATTGGAAGTATTTTCAATACGCAATGCATTGCGTGCTTCGCACGCCAACCTCCGTATTGGTATATTTTCAATACACAGTGCATTACATGCTTCGCACGCCAACACCCGTATTGGGAGTATTTTTAATACACAGTGCATTGCACGCCAACTCCCGTAGTGGGAGTATTTCCAATACACAATGCATTGGGTGCTTCGCAGGCCAACCCCCGTATTAGGAGTAGTTTCATACAGAGATCATTGCGTGCTTCGCACGCCAACCCTCGTATTTTAAGTATTTTCAATACACAATGCATTAGTGCTACGCACGCCAACCACCCCGTATTAGGAGTATTTTCAATACACAATGCATTGCGTGCCTCGCACGCCAACCCCCATATGGGAGTATTTCCAATACACAATGCAATGCGTAATTCGCACGCCAACAACCGTATTGGGAGTATTTTCAATATGCAACAATGCATTGCGTGCTTCGCACGCTAACCTCCGTATTGGTAGAATAGAATTTTCAATACACAGTACATTACTTGCTTCGCACGCCAACCCCCTTATTGGTGGTATATTCAATAAACAGTGCATTGCGTGCTTCGCACGCCAACCCCTGTATTGGTAATAATTTCAATACACAGTGCCAACACCCGTATTGTTAGCGTTTTCAATATACAGTGCATTGCGTGCTTCGCCCGCCAACCCCCGTAATGGGAGTATTTTCAATATACAGTGCATTGCGTGCTTCGCCCGCCAACCCCCGTATTTGGAGTATTTTCAATACACAGTGCATTACGTGCTTCGCACTCCAACCCCTGTATTGGTAGTAATTTCAATATACAGTGCATTGCGTGCTTCGCAAGCCAAACCACGTATTGGGAGTATTTCCATTACACAATGCATTGCGTAATTTGCACGCCAACACCTGTATTTTGAGTATTTTAAATACACAATGCATTAGTGCTTCGCACGCCAACCCCCGTATTGGGAGTATTTTCAATACGCCATGCATAAATACAAAAAATAAAATGTCAGCTTCTAGCACAGGAAATACGAAATTTCCGAAGCACTGAACGTGTTGAGCTATTTCAATATACATTTCTTGGCTCGTGTTAGACTTTTCTAGTAGTGCAGTATCTTGCAAACACTCAACGCCTATATTTAAACAGTTGCAATATTTATTTTTGAGAAAAATATTATTTAAACACTTGGTGTAGAGTCCTTTCTTGAAAGTATTTTCATTTAAATACTGAAATCTATTTAAGTGGAAAATAATGTTACTTGAAGATGTTATGTGTATCCCAATTAATGGGACACATTAGAAATGAATATTCGATTATGTATCTGGAAATAAAAATGTGACCTAAAATCAAATGTTACGACTTTCACTGTTTTCTCCGTAATACATATTTAAATACATTCAACAATAAAAGCTTGATTGTTTATTTAAGCTGTTAGTTTAAAATAATATATATTTTACTATCCAGAACTGAAGTAACAATCGCCTATCATTTCTAGAATGTGCAGTTTTTTTATATAATATAGTAAATACAAATACACTTTTTCCATACTTGCATGGGATGTTTACTGTTTACAGTTTTGAATTATTTGAGCTCCCTTTCTTTATTGCGTTTCAGACATTTTATTTTACTGTCCTCAACCCCGAACCAATCTTTGGATCACTAGCTAAATGCACACATAAAAGTAAGCGGAAATGTGTTGAATTACTTTGTTTTAGTAAATGAAGTAAAACCCTTCAGAGTTTCGAGTTTACTGTACTACAATAAAAGTCTGAGAGTACTTCAGTTTTATATAATAAAGTGTTTATCTTTTGCACTTAATGTGAGTGTGTTTTCAACGCGGCAATGTTCTTAGCTTACACGTCTGTAGCTGTAATCCATTCATAAAGATACACTTGTTCTGTGTTAACACTTTCTTACCTTACTTCTTACTGCGTCCCTTGCAAAGCTGTATCTACATTAGAAACTCAACAGCAGTAAAGTTGCTGTATAAGAAAGATTTAAACATTAAAACCTCCAACGAAATGTTATTGTTTTTAATTTAATCAAATTTTATAAATTTGTAACAAGGGTGACAATTTATTTAAGGAAAATGTAATTATATATTAATTAGGGGAAAACCACGCGTGCTCTGCACGCCAACCGCGTTGGAACCTTCTATACACACAATAATGTTATGTTTTTACTTTCTCCCCCTATACCATAGTATATGGAGAAAGTATTGTATTCGTCAAAATTTTCGAGTTTGAGTTTTTGGTGGAAATATCCGTTTTGGGACCCCCTGAACCTAAAAAAGTGGTTTTCGGAGTGATGTCTGTGTGTGTGTCTGTATGTGTGTCTGTGTGGATGTTATCAGACCTAGAGCCTAATCCAGTCGTACGATTTTGATGAAATTTGGTATGGAGGTACTAATCCACGGTATCTCCAGGCGTTGTTTTCATTTTTGTGAATTTTTTATTTTTAAGGGTAATTTTCCCATAAAAACCCTTAAAATGACAGAAAAATCAACTTTTCTCAAAAACGGCTCTAACGATTTTGATTTAAATTGTATAGTTTATTAGGGACCTAAAGTACTATAAACTGTAAAATTTTAATCAAAATCGTTCGAGCCGTTTTTCCGTTATTTTATGGATTTTTATGGGAAAACAACTTTAATACAAAATCACCTCTCCTACCCCACCCTACAAGTCACAGTGAATCTGTTTAGTAATTTAAATATGTTTGTGAGAAAGTATGTGCCAGTTCCTGGTACCGTTTATTTTTAATAATAAAGGTGTAGGGTCAATAATAACAACAAAGCTAAGGTGGTAAATAATATTAAATATTATAAAATTATTTCGTATATTTTATAACAGCAGTTATAATAAAGGTTAACAGAACCAGCAAGGCTCAGGTCTACACATTAATCAAAACCTAACCTAAAAGTTAGAAATACAAATAATTGCTTCAAAGTTTGAAATGAGCTGTTAATGGAAATATTAGAGCAAACACCTGTTTTATCTGTTTTATTTGATTCAATTGGTTGCTATGGTCATAAATGTAAACACATGTGTTGGTTCATCAGTCTAGGCCTAACCTAACAAAAATTTTCGACTAAATTTACAAATATTGAAATAAAAATAATTTTAACAAAATGAATTATAGCCTATATTACACAGAGATAGTGTCGTTTTTGATTAGTAAAACTTTTTTTCAATCGGATCCCCTACATACAAACAAATAAATTTTACCTCCTTATAATATTAGTATAGACTAGTGGCTTGTAGGGGCAATAGCTCCTATATATAGGCTATATTTCTAGGAGCAATAAATCTTCGTGATGGCCTACCTTTGCGAGGTGGTCTTCCAGCGTTATTCATTACAGTAAAAAAGTACAGTTGAAATAATTTTATAATGTGTTTAATCGTATAGCCTAAGCTTTGATTTTAATTCTCACTTTGAAACAAAAACACAGCTACAATAACAAAACACATCACAAAACTGCACATTCAGGTGTTGTTAAGATAGCTGAATTTTCCAATTTATATACAATCACCTGTTTTTAAAACTAAAATCACTTGATTTACATCTATATATTCCCATGCTATTTAAATGGGAATTATTATATACAATCACCTGTTTTTAACACAAAAATCACCTGATTTACACCTACATATTCCCATGCTATTTAAATAGTAATTATTTTATTAAGTAACAAATTTTCGTGACACAATTAACAAAAATTAATATTTCCCCCCAAAATTGCATTCCCAGACCTCTAAAATGAGACCTCACCCAGCTTTCTACGACCTACCTTTCGTTCACAATTTCATGTGCAAATTTGGGCTTACGGAATTAGATATATAGATATAGATAAGAAGTACACAGGGCTGGGCAAGAGTATGGAAAATATTGAACAATTCAAAAATTAAAATTTCGCCAACTGTGCCCATAACACAGACTCAGTAATCTGCATATAAAAATCGTTTTAATTTTTTAATTTTTTTGTTTTTTATTGCTTATTATTGATCTTTTATTTAGTTTTAAAACAAACCTAAATTTATTATTATATCGCAACTCTAAGTTTGTAAAAATACGTTTTTTTCGTTCGCATGTCACATGAGAATGAGACAAATTTTGTATCATATTCTTAATAATTTGATATGATTTATCAATTTGAAAATATTTAAAACTGCCTCCTATGGTGGGAATTTTAATTTTGATAGGGATATTTAGCTTTTTCTGTAGTGCCAAACCTGACTATACAGTCTTTAATGATATTCAGCTGATGACAACCCTGCATACGGGGCTGGTATGTATTAAATATGTAAGTAAAACTTTAAACATGTTTTCCGGAAATCATATATTTAATTCACAAAAGGAACATTTTATCAAAATCTATCAAACATAATGATCTGAAATTTTCAGGGGCTGTTTAAAGGAGTGTACTACAGGTTTTAACGGGAGAATTTTGTTATATAAGTGATCATTTCTAAGTTATGACTGAGAAATACGGCAAAAACTGGTCAACATTTTATTATTTTATACAAATAATGATAAAATGTATTGAAATGCTTGTATTGCAAAACCCTCATGTTAAATTTTGTATTTGAGTAGTACTGACACACTGATAAAATTTTACTAATTTTGATCCAGTAGTTTCTGAGAAAATGTCGCTTAAATGTTGTATTTTTAACATTGCCGAGATAGGGCGCTCCGGAGCCCCTTAACTTCGACAGTATTGACATTATTTATAGTTGGTTAAATTTCTCGTTAGGAAAAGCACTATATATATGTATAAGAGATAGGTTTTCGAGAAGTATTATCAGTATAATATTTAAAGCAAGAACTCAGTATAATATTATAACTCAATTAATTGCAGACCGGACAGTTAAGAGAATAAAAGTACAGTAAGTGTTCTATGTGTAATTCTAACGAGGAGGAAGATATTGCACATTTTTTGGGCAGATGTTTGATTTTTGTAGAAATTAGAATAAGTTGTTTTCGAAATAGGTTTCTGGATGTGGAAAAAAAAATTTTAAATGGTGAAAATTGGTCAGGGTTGGTAAATTGTATACGATAAACTCTTAAACTTAGACAGGAGTTTATTTTAGAATTACATTTTTAGTAAACTAATGTTGATTTTATTAGTGAATTTCATAGGAAAAATGAGCTATTGCAGTGGCCCTTATGGTGAGACCCAAGGTCGTGAGTAGCAAATGAGCATCGATCATGGTCCCCAAAACACGTTTTGGGGTGTCATTAAAAATCATATATACAGGGTGATCCAGTAAAGCGTATCGGGCTATGATTCAGATTCAGATTCTACACGCAAAAATAAGTCGAAAATGTAGTATAACATTTTTTCGATTTCGGCTTAGTTTAGCAGTAATCCGCCATTTTGTTTTTTTTTACAAAAACTCACTGTAACTCTGGAAATAGATAAGATATAAAGTTCAAATTTGGAATAAGCATTTTATATGTTACGATTAACAAGTATACCAAACACAAAGAATTTATTTTAACGACAGACACAACGTTTTTTTTATAGTTTCAGTAGGTCAAAGGATAACCGAGTTATCGACAAAAAACTAAAAACATAATTTCTTGGTAATTGTCTACAACAACCAAAATTAGCCTAAAATCATACTTTTTTTAAATTTAACAAATTTTTTAGTTATTTTTGTAGCGGGCTATGCAGATTCAGATTCTAAATGCAAAATTAAATCGAAAATGTAGTATATTATTTTTTCGATTTCGGCTTAGTTTATCCGTAATCCGCCATTTATATGTATATGTATATATGTGTTCGCACTCTAGTCATTTTAAGTCCGATTTGGTCCAAATTTGGTACACATGTTGGTTGTCTACGTCGCTTTTACGAGTTTGTTAGCCAAAAAAATGCAACAACCGGAAGCACATTTCTTGACCGAAAGTAACTATTTTTTTAGATTTTTCCTACGACGGTAAACTTTTTTAGAGTCTTCTCTAAAAATATAAATTAAATGTAGGATGTTATTCTGCACATTTTTTTTAAGCGACGTTACAGCTCGCTTGGTTTCCCCAAAACCGATCAAAACGTAAAATAGCATAAAAGTACCCGGTTGAAAGCCATGGGGTTTACGGTTTTTACCGTGGGGTTGGCGTGCGAAGCACGCAATGTATTGTGTATTGAAGATACTCCCAAAATGGAGGTTGGTGTGCGAAGCACACAATGTATTGTGTATTGTAAACACTCCTAATATGCGGAATGTCGTGCGAAGCACGCATTGCAATGTATATTGAAAATACTCCCAACATGCGGAATGGCGTGCGAAGCACGCAATGCAGTGTGTTTTGAAGACACTCCCAATACGGGGGTTGGCGTGCGAAGCACGCAATGCTTTGTGTATTAAAAACACTCCCAATATGAGGCGGAAAGTCGTGCGAAGCATTTTACAGCTATTCAGCACCGTCGTGAATAGACCTATTTCCCAAATTGTTGGTTGAAACATTAAAACATAGTCCTATAAACTTAATTTTGGAAAATTGCTTAACTAACTTCAGCGGTTCACCTGCGTGGTCGAACTATTATTTTTTTACATGTCACAACCTGCAGATTAGTATATTGGTGTAATTTTAAGTTTCTCAAAATAAATATATTTAAAATGTTTTTAGATTCACGTTTCTTTGGTTTCCAAGTCACCGTAATATCATATTAAGCTTAACTTACTTTATGTCCGTCACGTGACTTTCTTCTATTTTTATACGACGCGTTTCGGAGATTTACTCCATCATCAGACGATATCGCTCTTGCGAAGTCGTCCAAAATTTAAAAAAAAAAAAAAAAAAAAAAACACATAAACACAAACACTAAAAATGTATTAAAATGCTTTTTACGCGTGGGATGCATCCCGTACGGTGGTCCAAGCACTGGCGTTACAGATAGCGCCAATTAGGATGGAGCGCGAAGAGGGGGTGCGCAAGTCTCCTACGCCGGCTCCCACCACATTTCCCCTCTCGCGGCGGAGTACAGTTAGAGCCGCCTGCCCTACCTAATTCATGTCTGCTATGTAGTCGTGTTGATTGTATATCAAAACTTTTTGGCAGTGACTGTACTGAAGACTTACACTCGAGTAGGAGAGGGTAAGACGTTATAGCGCTACTTCACGCTACTTCGCACTATCTTTACAAGGTTAAGTAACCATGCGGTGACGTTTGTTAGAAAGTCCGTTTATCTTGTATACTGATAACATCGTACAGCGTGTTCATAAACCTAACCTAAGTCCTATGTAACAAGCCGACAGTTCATGTGTTTCAATTAGCACAGCCAATAGAGCAAAAAAGGCTAATTTTGTTATGGAATTCAACAGTAAGCGACAGTCACTTTAAGGGTATGTGAAATACAATAACTATCGGGCAAGGAGCTTTTGCAAATTTTTTATAAACAAAAATAACAATAAATTAGGATTTTAGGGCGGTTTCGATGATATAGCTGCAATAGCTCATCTATTCTGTGAAAATGCGCAAACAAAACTGTTATAATAACCATCTAGCTGTTATCTGATTCAAAACAAATACAGTAGATTTATTCACTAAGCTTATTATAAACACTGGACAGAATAGATATTTCTCGTATTCTGCTTGGTTTTCATTACAAAGGTCTCTAAAAGAGACGACAGAAACCAGGAATGCCATCTCGATAAAACTTGAAACCACTTCAAGAGTTAAGGGGTTAGCCTTGACAACAGAACTAACCTTCTCCAATACTTTGTTCTACAACAAATTCAATGAACTTCTCCGAACAGTTAATTGTCCGGAAACACACTGTTGCTATGGATACGTCATATTGTTACTTCACCTTCAGTGAACATATGATAAAGTATACTGTGTGTAATAAAAGTCCGCCCCCTCCCTTAAATTTTGTTTGCTTGTTAAAACAAACAAATATCTTTTGGGGAACGCTACTAACTTAATCCAAAGTATCTTTTGACGCTATTGGAAATTTTGAGAGTCCCCCAAAAATGGGGGATTTCGGGGGCAACTCAACATTTTTAAATGGCAAGTATGGTCATACGATACCTCATTTTAAAGGTCTATCTAAGACTAGGAAAATGACATAAAGAAAACAAAATAACGGCCTTAAACGTGTTGAAATAAATCGACATAAAGTTGCCAATATCTCGAAAAGGAAGAGTTTTTAGAAAAAATTTCAAGTGACAAAAAATGTTTATTTCAAAGTGCTTGACCTAAAAAATTGCCCCCAATCGATTTCGTAAATTTTATTTTTTACAAAATTTTCTAAGATGGAGGAGTAAAAATAAAATTTACGAAATCGATGTGGAAGCAATTTTTAGGTAAAGCACTTTGAAATAAACATTTTTTGTCTCTTGAATTTTTTTATAAAAACTCTTCCTTTTCGAGATATTAGCAACTTTATGTCGATTTATTTCAACACGTTTAGAACCGCCATTTTGTTTTGGGTGGTCCGATTTTTATTTTCTTTATGTAATTTTCCTAGTCTTAAATATACCTTTAAAATGAGGTATCACATGACCATACATCCCACTTAAAAATTTTGAGTTGCCCCCAAAATCCCCCATTTTTAGGGGACACTCAAAATGTCCGATTGCTTCAAAAGATACTTTGGGTTAAGTTAGTATCGTTCCAAAAAAAAAATTTGTTTGTTTTTACAAACAAAAAATTTAAGGGGGCGGGACGGACTTTTTTTACACACAGTATATTTGCACTTAGCAACAAGTACAAAGGTAATTAAAATCAAGTTTTTGTTATAAAATGTTCTTCTACATTAGTTCAAATTAAAATATAAATTACTTAATAACCAATAACAATACTATAGGTCTAGTTATATGTATTTTATAGAACTGTCCTAATTTAAAGGTATTTTACAAACGAAGTTTAATACTTGATTTATTCGTGAAATTTAATTTATATAAAATAATGTACAACCTAATCGCAAACATAAAGGGTTTATTCAGGTAAAGCAAAAAGGTAATGAAATACTTCAAAACTAAACAATCGTAAATTAAACAGTTGATTATTAAAATTTTCACTTGCAATTTAATTTAATGAGTTAATTAAAGCAAATTTTTCCATTTTCTGTGTTTTTGCTCGTTAATTACAGACAGGATAGTATTAAACAAAACAACATAATTTTGTTGTAAATCCTTCATAATGAACTAGAATCAGATCAGTGAAACTAGTGTTATAGTCTACAAGAAATAAAATAAATGGTTTCGTCATTAAAGATTTCGTCCATCATCTGTGATACTTAACGAAAAATTAGCGTAAATTATACTTTGGGATTATGTTTACAACTTCAATCAATTATATAATGTTTTGTGAAGTTGATTTTTTTAATTATATGAATTATAGAACTAATGTAGGCTATAAAACGTTAGTTTTGCTTTGAGGTTATAAAATGAGTATACCTTTTATTATCAATATATTCATTTATATAAATTTACAGAGATTCAAATTCGTTTAACTGTGGAAACATTCGTACATTTTCTTATAACATAAACAAAATATTCTATTGTTAATTTCTTCATTATAATATTAATAACTTCATTTGATATAACAATACGAAATAAAAAATATATCTATACTAATATTATAAAGAGGTAAAATTTGGTTTTGGTTGTTTTTTTGTAGAAGGTAATCTATGGAACTACTGAAACGATTGAAAAAATAGTTTTACTAATAAAAAGCTCAATTATCCCTGAGTAACATAGGCTCATTTTTTAAATGTTTTTATTCATTTTGCTAAAAACATTTTACTTCAATATTTGTAAATTTATTCGGAAAAAATCTTAGGTTAGGCCTAGACTGATGAACTAACACACGTATTTACATTTATTACCATAGCAACCAATTGAATAAAACAACAGATAAAACAGCTGTCTGCTCTAATATTTCCATTATCAGCTGATTTTAAAATTTGAAGTAATATTTGTACTTCTAACTTTTAGGTTCGGTTTTTATTAAAGTTTAGACCTGAGCCTTGCTGGTTCGTTTAACCTTTACTATAACTGCTGCTATAATATACGAAATAATTTGATAACATTTAACATTGTTTACCATCTTAGCTTTGGGGTTATTATTAATCCTACACCTTTATTATAAAGAAAACAAGATGATTAAGCGTATAGAAGGTTCCATCCGGGTTGGCGTGCGGAGCATGCAGGGGTTTTCCTTGTTTTGATACATAAATATAAACATTTTACAAATAGGCCCATAGTTTTTAATTCTTGTAACTGTACACAGTTATAAGTTAAAAATTCCGTCAGTATAGTTAGGTTGACCAAAGTTTCTTGCTTTTAAATAGGACTTTTATAAATGATGTATTTCTGGTATTTCTGCTATGTATTAATCTGCCTGTGAGTTTTTCACTAGGGCTTAATAGTTAAAAACATAAAAATATGTTTTAGTAACATTTTACACAAGCTTACTAACTTTTCCTACATACCCTGAAAACAGCTACAGTAATTAATTATTAATTTTTACCAAGAAAATGGCGGAGAATAATGTACTAAATCCTATGAAAATGTTTTGCATCGATCAGCAATACCAGGCCAACTGAACAAGGGAATCCACAAAAGAAATTGCGTATTTGTTTGTGAAGTTACGTTTCTATCTAATAAATAACTTAAATGTAATTGCTGTTAGTTTATAGCATTCAAGTACATATATATTGTATATTGTGCATATAAATCCATACATTGTACATTCTTTTGTTTAAAATCGCGAATAAAGCTTCGTTATTGACTTGATATTTGATTGCACTGGTTCTGTTGACAAACTTGCAATTTTCTGATCGAATACACACTAATATTCGTTGCCTTTATGTCGCACGTCGCAACTTCTACTTAAATGTTTTCACAAACATTAAGTTAGTATTAATAACAGTACTCTTTAAAATGGTTGCAATTACTTTAATCATATTTCGGTTAGATTACTCTTGAATGAAAATCACTACGAAAAATCACCGATAAAATAATATTAATTTAAAGAAAATAAACAATAAAAAACGATCAACATATCCTGTAGGTTTTTTCAACTAATACTTTGAGTGATCTCTGTTCAGATTTAAACATGCGCGTGAGAGGTTTTTCATGCGCATGATTGTGGTTATTGTTTTTCAATATATTAGTTTAAATATACAACTGAACTAAAACTTCAAGTTAATTAAAGTTAATGATTTTTTAAAGTTAAGGTAAAAAAATAATATCTTGAAATAATTAACCATTTTAGGCAAAATAACATTCTATATTACTTCGGCTAGAATTTAAAAAGTATTGAAATCTTGCGAAAATTCTCGTGTGCCTGTCTGCGGACACGATATATGCACTCGCAGACGGCGTAGAAAATTTCCGGTGGTGCCAAAACCTTCGTAATTTTATTGCAAAGAGTTGAAAAGCTTTCGAGCTTCCTGGTGTGAGTCGTAGTGCGTCGGGGTCACGTTTTTGGGTAAAATTTTTGTGAAAATACATTGTGGCGTATCGTTTTATATTTTTTTGAGTACCGGAAAACCGTCTTCGACGGTTAAAGAATCGTACCGCAGTCGGGGTCACGTTTTTGGCGTCAACATTTTAAAAATACAGTGTAGGATATCGTTTTATATAGTTTTGGATACGGAAAACCCGATTTTCACACTTAAAGAGTCGTAGCGCGTCGGTATTACGTTTTTGGGTCAACATTACTTCGGCTCGCATTAAAATGACGAAGTATTGAAATCTTGCGACGCGACAGCAACGTGACTTGCGTGACAAAAACGTCACATTTTTGTGTATTTAAAAAAATGCCAATTTTCTTAAAATAATACCCCTCCCCTTAAAAAAACCAAAACCAAAATATCACTGTTCATGTAAATTTGTTGTGCAGTTTAATTGAAGTTCACGTCAAAAATATATTACTTTTTTTTAAATAACTTAGAACACTGTCTGTTGTACAACCTCATTTGTTTATAATTTGTAACGTTTTTTGTCGCCATTTATAAACATAGTAAATTTTTTTAACTTTATTTTCATCAATCATCTTATTTTCAATAGATTTTTCAAACGAGATGTCACTCGACCCATTTTACCATTTGAAAATCATAACTTACCCCCCTTTCGCCCCCTCTGAAAAAGGACACTATATAACAGCAGTCAAATAGGTGTCCCCCACATTCAAAACAAATGCTAGACATTGCAGGTTCATATAATCAATACAAAGAAAAAATTATAGAGGGCGTCTACTTACTAAAAAACACCTTGTATGACCTACATCTAAGTAGAAGTAGACATCAAGCGTTTGTGCTAAATCACTAAGTTACTTTCAATCTCTCTTTTGGAGGTTTATACTTTTCTTCTTGTTTATTATCCGTGTGCTCCAAGCTCTCCATTTTTAATTTCAACAGTTAACTGTATCCTATATCTCTATAGAATTTAAATAGATTTTTAGATTTTCGATTTGTCTTGAAATGCTGTCAAACATGTATGAAGGTGTCGTCGACATATCTTGTGCAATATAAAAATCTTACGCTTAGTAACTGGACTTGCTTTCAAGGAACATCTAAATTCAATGGGATAATTCCATGGATATGTAAAATGCGGTTTATGTAAGGCACATTGTGAAATGCAGAACCCATGCTGTGGAAATAAGAACATTATCGATGTTCTGCCTACAAGAATTCCCAATAGGAATCAGTAATCTAGCTAATGAAATTCTAGACCCAACCAAGTGTGAAGAGTTAACATAGGAGGAGATATTATGGAGTGCACAAAGTATGTTTCAAGGGAGTAAAATACGCTCCCGAATAATAATAATTCCACCACGCAGCTGAACCGATGACGTGAGTTGAGAAAATTTCCAAAATTAAGTTTATAGGCCTATGTTTTAGGGTTTCAACCAACAATTTGGGAAATAGGTCTATTCAATAGGTGCAAAATGGTAAGCACGCCATTCCGCACATTGGGAGTATCTTCAATACACAAAGCATTGCGTGCTTCGTACGCCATTTCGCATATTGGGATTATCTTCAATACACAATGCATTGCGTGCTTCGCACGCCATTCCTCATATTGGGAGTACCTTCAATACACATTGCGTGCTTCGTACGCCAACCTCCGTATTGGGAGTATCTCCAACAGACAAAGCATTGCGTGCTTCGCACGCCGACCCCCGTATTGGGAGCATCTTCAATACACAATGCATTGCGTGCTTCGCACGCCAACCCCACGGTAGAATCCACCACATGGCTTTGAACCGGGTACTTCTTACGTTTTGATCGATTTTGGGGGAACCAAGCCAGCTATAAGGTCGCGTAAAAAAATGTGCAGAATAACATCCTACATTTATATTTTAAGAAAAAACTCCAGAACAAATTCATTCTCGTAGGAAAAATCTCTAAAAATTGTTAGTTCCTTTCAAAAAACGTACTTCCGATTGTTGGATTTAAACCAAATCGGACTTATATTGCGGCCGCTGGAGTGCGAATATATATATATATGATTTTTAATGACACCACAAAACGTGTTCTGGGGACCATGATCGGTGCTCATTTGCTACTCCCGACCTTGGGTCTTACCATAAGGGCCACTGCAATAGCTGATTTTTCCTATGGAAATTCGCTAATAAAAACACTGTCGATATTCTGCCTACAAGAATCCCCAAAAGGAATCAGTAATCTAGCTAATGAAATTCTGTGTAAAGAGTTAACATAGGTAATAGGGAGTACACAAAATATTTAAGTGTCTAGGCAGCGAAACACGCTTCCGAATAATAATAACGATACAATTATAATAAATAACATACAGTTTTATGTTATACTATACAGCAAAAATATCCTTACAAATGTTTCAATATAGCGAAATATCAATCTATCTATAAGGGTCCAACATTGTTCTTCTTTTGGGCGGAGGCTTGTAGTTTGGCTGGCTTTTCCTGTAAATAAAATTAAAATAAATATATACATTATTTTATAAAACAATTAGTGGAATACCCAATGTATGCTATGGAAGGTTTCGCTATACAATCTCTTATATACATTTTTAATTTATTTCTCCCCCCTATACGTAGTATATGGAGAAAGTAATGTTTTCGTCCAAATTTTCGAATTAGCATTTCTAGTGGAATTATCTGTTTTGGTGCTCCCTGAACCCCCAAAAAAATTTTCAGTATAATTATCTGTATTGTTGCTCCCTGAACCCAAAAATATTTTTAGTGGAGTTATCTGTTTTCGTGCTCCCTAAACCCAAAACAGTGTTTTTGTTTGTTATGTCTGTTCGTGTGTCTGTTAGGATGTGTACAGAGCTGAAGCTCAACGGTCCGATTTTGATGAAATTTGGTATGTAGGTGTAGTTCTGGAATATCTCCAGGCGTTTTTTCATTTTTCAAATTTTTGACTTTTAAGGGGTTTTACCCCCAAAAAATGGCAAAAAACGAGAAAAATCAAAATTTCTCAAAACGGCTCTAACGATTTTGATAAAATTTGGCTTATTTGTAGCCATTAATGTAACCTACCATATGCAATAAACTGCATCTTTCTAAAAAAAATTGTCGTTTAGGTAATAATAATAACTGATTTTTGGGGTTTCCCGAGGGTTGGCGTGCTAAGCACGCAATGCATTGTGTATTGAAAATACTCCCAATACGGGGGTTGGCGTGCAATGCACTGGGCGTCGGTCGCTTCTCATTGTGTTCAGTGTCAAGCTCACATGTGCGTCCTTAGCAGTGAACGTGTCAAATTGTATTAGACTGTTCACTGTACATATTTCGAAAATGGTTTAGCATTGTGCCGTCTGGGTGCGAGAAATAAATTTGGAAACGTACCAGGGCTTGTAGACGGCACACGCCAAGTCCTAACCAAAATTAATTAAAATACCAAATAACTTTACCTGATTGCCGGTGTCTGAAGCTCAGATATACTAGCTGTTCACTTACAAACCTTTTTAATATTTAGTATGTAACAAACAACAACCTTTCACCTCTAAATCACCCGATTTATTGGTGCTCATAAATAAATAAATCTAGGTATACATAAATATGTACCCTATACAAAATTGATATGCCCTTAAATTAAAAAAAGATTACAATTATACGCCCTTATTATCAAAATAAATTATTTAAAATTTACAGCCCCCCTTTACATAAGAAACAAGAAAGATTCCCCCCTTTATTTAAAACATTAACAAGTCAAAATTTAGATTTAGTTCATTATTCAAAATTAAATTTACGTGTAGTAACCATGTGCTACTAAAATAGTACAAGCTTTTATAAACATGATAAGTTTTACACAATACAGAAATATAACTTATCTAAACACAAGTAAAACAGTTTTGTTTAGCTGGCCAAGCTTTCCTTATAAATTATGCGCATTTAAATAGAATAAATTAAATAAAGTAAAATAAAGAATTTAGATTTAAGAATTAGTATATAAAAAAAAATATTTGTGTTGACACTAGATGAAATTTAGATAGTAAGACCTTTGAGGTCTGGTTACCAAAATTTTAGGTACCTTCGCCTCCCAATTTATAAAAGATTTTAATAATTAACAAACACAAAATAACATCAACAATATTTCAGTAACAATAGTTTTTTAACAAGATGTATAAAGTTCTGCAGGAAATATGCGATTTAAAGTTCACTGCATATTATTCTACTCTCACTTTTTACATTGTTTTAATTTTAAACTGAGTTTATTTTTGTTGCAGCCAACTTAAAATTGTTGTCAAATGCATATGGTGGAAGTTTAAGTTCAAATTTTGTGGTTAATGCTAGCTATTATGCAGAAACACACTTGAAGTACCGTTGTAGTGTACTTGAAGTAGACTTATATCATACTTGAACCAGACAGTGCTGGTTCTTTGAAAAAAACTTAGTTGAAAAGAAACAGAAAGTAATTATTTCATAATTTATTTATTAAATACGCACTTGTATATCCTGCATGGATATATTTAGTTAACACTCCCGTAAATTAAGAAAGTTCAACTGTGCTATTCATCCATCTTGTCTTACGTGCCTGAGTATCTGTAGCGGACTCAAAAGGTACAAAGTCAGTAAGTTAATCACGAGGTATGTGACGTCAGGAACAGCTGACAAGCTTTAAACTGGTATTGCGAAGTAAGTAGGACCTGACAGTGCACTGTAAGGCGCTGCCATCTGGTAGAGAGTTAGGAACTACTGGTAAACTATTAGGTTATGGAAAGGAAGTTGTTGCCGATAAAGTAACATAGTAAAAGACAATCGCTACAGCATTGAACATCTTTTTATTGGTATGTATTGTCACTTAACAACACCGCCTACTTGAAAATGTATCGCGAAAATTCGTTTTCAGTTTCTATGGATTCGGTATTGTCTTTTACATTTTCTGTACTTAGATTATCAGCAATTGAACAGAACGTGGAATTATGGCAATTGTGATATTACCGTCTATCTATATACAGAGTGTCCCCGAACTGTGTGGACCCCTTTTGTGGATATGTTCCTGGGATTCAGACAAACATATTTCACAATATAAACATGGGTCTTCGGTGCTTATTTTTTCGTCTGTCTGTCTGTATGTGTTTTTTTACAAAATACTTAATATTTTTGGAAGTAGAAAAGATATTGAGCTCAAACTTTATATACCTATTTGTTGCGTAACTTTTTATCACTGTACGAAAAATTAGAACATTCTTTTAAATATTTTCAACATCAACAAGTCTTTGTTAGATCAACTTCTTACTGAGATGGTGAAATACCAATCTGTGGACTCTGTTGTTGAGGTGGATGATGCAATTCACTTCCCTGAGGAGTTCCTACACATTTTAAATCCACCAGGAGTTCCACCTCACAATCTCAGTTTGAAAGTTGGATCACCAATAATGCTTCTGCGCAACTTGATACCACCAAAACTTTGCAAGAGTACTAGACTGCAGGTTATGGCTTTGCACAGACACGTTATTAAAGCTACCATTATCACAGGCTGTGGTTCGGGAGAAACAGTGTTTCTACCTCGAATACCTATCATTCCATCTGACTACGCTTTTCAGTTCAAACGTCTGCAGTTTCCCGTCAAAGTATGCTTTGCTATGACAATAATCAAAACCCAAGGTCAGTCTTTGAAAGTGGCTGGGGTGGATTTAAGAAATGACTGTTTCTCCCACGGCCAACTATACGTAGCCTGTTCCCGTGTAAGCTCACCTGACAGTCTGGTGATATTGCAACCTAAAGGCCGCACAAAGAACATTGTTTACAAGGAGGTTCTTTAAATAAGCATATAAAAAGGCTGTCCTTCGGCAGGTATTAATAAAACTAATAGATAAATATTTTATTCACTTTATTCGCTAAGAAACTAGTACATAGTGTAAATAGCGTATTAATAAAGCGTATACGGGATGCCTTTGAAATTGATATTTTTTCTATCGAGCTTAACCCGTAGCGAAGCATGGGCACCCAGCTAGTACTATTATATAATATGCTTAGTTGCAGTATGACGTTTGTGGAGGTGATGGAAGAACGTTGTAGATATCGTAATATATATTAAAATTATAACAGTGGTATGCTTCTAACTAATTTATTAAACTGTGGACTCTAAAAGTACTTTAACCATGATATATAACTTAACCTACACGTTACCTGTTAAAAAAAACTTAAATATATTTTTTTTTTGTAAATTTACGACCATTAAAATAAATTAGTAATGAAACTTATCCCTAGTAAATTCTGTTGCTATTATTTTTTTCCCTAAATTTTTTTCGTAATTAAGCAAGTAAATATACTCACAAGAAATTGATTATAGCAATGTGCCTTTCTGTTTCTATGGCTTCAAAGTCCTGCGCATCCTCGCCGGTTTGAGTTGCTTTTTCTAGAATTAAATTAATGTATTAAAAGTTTTAAGTTGATAAAAAAAAGCAGTCGTAGTACTGCCAACAGAATACGAGTCATTGTTAGTCGTTGTTAATAATATTAAAGTTATACAACTAATTAGAATTACAAATCCACAATATTAGGTTAGGCCTATACTGAACCAACACACGTTTCTTCAATGCATTTACATCCGTTAGCACAGCAGCAAAGTTAGCAAATTTAGTCATTGAAAAAAATGAGAAAGCACTATGTACAATTTAGAGGTACCAGCAAGTACAGAAATTTAACACGACTTACAAAATTAGGATGTGCAATGTCCATTTTATCGGTAGCGTGACGACTAAATTCATAAAGCGGTTTAGTTTAAGGCTGGTATTCATAGTCGTTTCAAGGTAGCTTTAAAGCTCCCTTATGTAAGAAAACCGCTGGA
>JAGFPH010005111.1:64213-76105 GCA_018207615.1 Philaenus spumarius
CACCCCCCCCCCCCTAAAATTTCGATTTTTTTTTTCAAACCCTTTCTTAGTAAGCACCTATGGCCCTAGAGGAAGCTACATACAAAATTTCATTCCAATACGTTCGGTAGTTTTGAAGAAATAGTTTTTTAATAAATTTAATCCCCCAAACCACCCCTAAAATTTCGAATTTTTTCAAACCCTTTCTTAGTAAGCACCTATGGCCCTAGCGGAAGCTACATACCAAATTTCATTTCAATCCGGTCGGTAGTTTTTGAGAAATCGTGATGAGTGTGTGAGTGAGTGGTATTTCGCTTTTATATAATTATATAGATTGTCGTTTAGTTGGCACACTCACAATTTGTTGGAAATGTTGATTAATGCTGAGAACACAACTCATGACGTAATTCCAACTATTGGGAATGTTACGTGTCTATTGCAATCTCTGACTTACATAATGCAAAGGCCAACGCTACCCTAATCACAATAAACCGATCCTAGTGTCTCTGTTCTACTCAATCGTAATTTCCATGAAGATACCAGTGTAATAATCTGTTCGCATTTGCTTTGCCACTGGTTTTGGTGAGCGAAGGGAGAATTGGGTTGTGCTACCTGGTACAGATACCACCACTTGAGCAAACCGCTACTAACCTGACTAAAAACATCAGTACCCGGTACATCTCTGTTTAACACGTTCACTGCACATGTGAGCTTGACACAGAACTCTATGAGAAGCGGCCGTCGCACAGTGCATTGCACGCCAACAACCCGTATTAGGTGTATTTTCAATACACAGTGCAATGCATGCTTCACACTCCAACCCCCTTATTTGGAGAATTTTCAATACACAGAGCATTGCGTGCTTCGTACGCCAACCGCCGTATTGGGAGTTTTTTAATATACAGTGCATTGCGTGCTTCACAAGCCAATTTTAAGCCTATGTGCTATGGATCACATAATATATTAGTCATTATTACGTAAAAAGGTTCAAAAATAAAAATGTCTACTCGTTTAGGCTGTAAATATAAAAAATAAAAGATCAGCTCCTAGCATAGGAAATACGAAATTTGCGTAGCAGTGAACGTGTTAAGGGTGAGGTTGAAGGATGAGTCACGTTAGAAAGCGGTGTGGGAAGATGATTTTTTTCTCCACTTACGCCCCCCCCACACCCCCGGCCCATCGCGCCAGGGCGAGGCCAAGGCCAGGATTCAAGCCGATATCTGTAATTCAAAGATAAAATGTTATTGCAAAAGACCATCTTTAATATGTACCGATATTGCATACTTTGCCCCGTCTACGTGTATCCATATTGCATATACTACGCCTTAACCCTGGGAGCGACACTGTTAACGGAAATGGATTTTTTGGCGTTTGGAAGTATTTTTCAAAAATTCTCCAAATATAGTAGTTATATCCCAATTCAAAAGTGTTCCGTAGCTTTTTTGTAGAGAAAGGTTCAAACAATTCATATATGTCAGTAATAAAAATGTATTGATGTAAAATTTACAAAGTTATTAGCTCAAAAAACAACAAAAATGTTTAGTAACGAAAGGAAAAAGTTAAACTTTAGGCCTACATAAAAAGTAGTAAATAAAATGTATCTAAATGTACAAACGTTTTGTAATTTAGTTATAAATAGAATCGTATAAAAATATTTTCAAGTTTCTTATTTTGAAAACACTAGTTTTTATGTTCCTACTACAAGACTGCTAACAAAACTGAGCCTAGTTTGAATAGTAATCTAGGAATACATGCTTTGCCCAAAGTGTAGAGAATAGATCAAAGAATTGAACCGTATACTTGTAAATTATTATGTCATAAAAGTATTTCATTTAGTGTTCCTTGAATCAAAAAATTCTATGAAACGAATGATAACTTCGCGTACGAATCCTTTACAAGATGACCGTTATAACAACACATGCAAAGCTTGAGAAATGCCAAGTTTTGAATTTCCCACTTGTCCGTTTTTCCCAGGACTGTACGAATAAAACTGTTACAGAAAATCTGGTTTGCTTCAGACGAAACGAAAGATTGAAGTGTCGTCTACAAACAGAAATGAACAAATCTATACAAATCTATCGAATTGTAAGAGATATGTCGAATGCAAAATGTGCTGTTTCGTTGGTTGAAAACTGTCCGTAAGGTTTTACAGGAAATCAAATAAAATCGACATTATAAACGTGTCGAATATTTGGAAGTCAGCATTAGAAACTATAGATGTTTACGAATTCAATGGTATACAGTTATTGTGTTCAAAACAGGTTGGTCTAACCATTATACGGCCTAAAACTGTTACAAAAAGTGATTCGTTTTAACGAGTTTTGTCAGCCGTGTAGAAAAGTAAAATATCCAAACGATGATTACACAAGTAAATGTACGTTTTAGAAAGAAATTTTAAATACAAAAATTATAGTTGAAAATATTACCTTTCCAATGGTTTTTGTCTTTTTGAGATAAGAAGATTTTTCCGTGTAATTCCGGAAATTTTAATTTTTACAAATATTTTGTAAAAAGCGATATTTCTATTCCAGCATGGAATCTTGATCGTATGTAGTGCAACCTTCAACAAGTTGGGACGAGCGGGGCGTTATCTACGGAACCCTGACTTGTCTAGAAATGCAAAAAGAACTTAGCCTCTAATTAATGATTTCTTAGGGAATACCAGGATCCAGGAATATTATGTATTTGGGTTTTTTTAAAGGAAACACATTACGCTAAACACGGGTGTGTCAGCCAAGCAATTCCCAAATCGTAATATTAAATAATGGTTACGTAATTCAAGTCTAAATTTAAGGCTAAGTTAAGTTAAATGCCAGAAAGAAACTTGTTTTTGGTTTAATAAAGAATAGACCTAAAAGGAAGGTGGAATAAGAAAATAACGAATTTTCAATATTATAGAAGTTAGTTAAAATCGTCAAGTTTAATTGTCATTTAAGTATAAAAGAAATAAAGTTAAGTAAAATTTAATCATAACAAGTATTTGTAAAAGGAAAGTTTTATAGGAAAATCAAAGAAAAGTTTAAATATTATTATAGGTAAAAGGGTAAGAGTTTTCACACCTTAGAGTAAAACTAAATAAGAAACTTAAAGTTTTAAAGATTATAATAATTTAAGTTAAAGTAGTAGAGTATAATAATGTATGTACAACCCAGTATACCAAATAAATTTCGGAAAATTAGTTAATTAAAAAAACAGAAAAATCGTAACTTTTATAAGTCCCATAGCTCCAAGAAAAACAAAGGAAAATTCACAAAATGGCGGCTAGTACAAAATTTCGCAAAGGACTACAGAATAGAAGAAAAGAAAATCGCGAGTTGGAAAAACTGGAAAACATTCCCGGAAAACGTAACGAGAAAGGCACGTGCGGGCCTCGCGCGAGAAAGGGAAGTCGTACGAACTACACTCGAATTCGTAAAGGAAGAGGAAAATTCAAGGAACCAGAGAAGCTCACTCGTGGGAAAAACTAACAACGCAGCGAGGAGTTAAAAACAGAAAAAGGAGAACAATAGTGGTTTTACAGCGATAACAGGCTAGAATGCGCGGGGAATTAACGGCCAATCAGAAACGAGATATGGTAATGCCAACTTAATAGTGAACGAAAACAAAAGAATAAAGTAGATAAAAAGTACAATAGAATAATAAAAATAACCTTGATAATTTATGGAAAATTAAGGGAAACTATCTGGAGAAGAAAAACCCCGGAAAAATCAAAGTTGATGAATAAGAAAAACGTAGTGTATGTTACTTAAGGTTGGTAACAGATCTAGTGGAAATGGACACTATATATGCGCGGGACACGATGTCCTGGGACTTTTTTTTTAATATTCATACATTAGCAAAGTTGTACTAGTCGCGCTGGACTGTACAATCTGTACTCTCTTAGATAATTTGGACTTGGAAAATTTTACTACGTTCAACATAAATGAAAAATTAATTTCAGTTAGAAATCATCAGTTTTTACTACAAGTTAATACAGTTCACTAGTGAGAGAAGTTACGATGTTCATCATTGGTCAACATTAGTCAAATGATTTTGAAACTACGAGGACTTCAATGAGGTAGTAAATCGACTTCATTATTTTAACATCAGGAACTAGACTGGCGAGCCTATAGGACATGAATTGTTAACAACGCTGGAACGGAACGAGCGAATCCCGGACACCAGGAAGACATCTCTAACCATCAATCACCTGTAATTCAGCCAAGTATAAGTTTAATATCATCACGACTACAAGATCACGGCACGCTGTACAACTGCAATCGACTTCAACCCTGCTAGCCAACCTGCAGCATCCAAACAACATCAGCATCGTTAAAGACGGCCAACTTAAGCGTCGCTAGAAGGTCTGTGAAAAGCGTACTTACTGTCCCCTATAAATTTGCCTGATTAGCTTTGTTAGGGGTAGAAATTATAAGTCACCTGCCCAGGGTTCAAAATTATGGATCACTATAAGGTTCAAGGATTATAATAATAGAAATCAACCAATTCATATACCTTGCAATTCTTATATCTTATAATCGAGTGGTTCAGTGGTAGAATGACACTATTTTAACAATTAACAAACAACTACAATACCTAACTGACTTTACATTAAATAACAACATCTACTGACTTTACATTAAATAACAACGCTAACTGACTTTACATTTAAATATCAACACTACTGATTCTATCTATAATTACTATTAATTATATCCCAAGACGAAACACTCACAATAGCAATGACCAAAATACAGTTCTTAAAATATGAATATTAGACAGTCTGTTTGCCTACCTTCTGTACCAGTACTCCCCAAGTATGTTTCAGCTGGATCCGCCGAACACTAAAGGCTTCGGCCTACACCGTATATCTTTCCCAAAACACTGCCCTGTCCCATCAACAGGGCACCCGGCCGTCTTCCAAAACTATCTGGCCCCGTATCTAGGTCAGTAGGGCCCTTTTATAGTGAACTGAGTTGACATAACTAGGTCTTTAAAGTATGCCTAGCTTCTGTCAGCACTTACACAATATTTTACAGTCTTACCCAACCATGATCTATATTCTGTGCTCTCGCCTTAGGACTTATAAATCTTAAACTACTCTTTATTACATGTGATTATTAAATAATTCCTAATCCTACACTATTAATCCTAACAGCTTCAATTAAATTTATTAAATATACTGGGTTAGGTAGGATTATAAATAGATCGTTTTCTTGGTGTAAATTTTAAAATAAAAGTCATAATTTATAAAATGTATTAAAATTAATTAAATCCAAGTAATAAAATAAAATTGATTAATGAAATTTCATAAACGAATAAAATAAAATAAAGATAATTAATTTAAATAATTAAAATCAATTAAAGTAGTAAATTTGTTCTGTATTTATTAATTAATTAAGAAGAATTAAAGTTAAATTTATTTGGTTAAAAATTGTATTCGTTGGTAAGGTACCAGCAAAGAGAGAATATTTTGATGGATGTTTTTTAGTTTTGAATAAATTGTTAATTATTATTTTACAGTATAAACAAGTTTTAGTTTTCACTTACCCATTGTTTGCATATTCCATTACCATAGTTCCTAGTGTTTTAATTATAATCAAAGTGTTGCATTATCAAAATATCCAAAGCACGAATAAATTTATTTACAATGTCAGCTCCACTATTCTGATTACCTTGAGGTGGATAATAAGTTAAAATAATTTCTTGTGTTCTAAAGTGAGCTTAATTACGATCACTGAAAGGTTAATTTTGAGTAATTTTTGGTCGAAATAAAATTAAGACAGCTAAATATTAGACAACTAGTTATATCACCTAGACCAGACAAAAAAGATTTCTTCCAGTAGGTGATATTAACTTATTCAGCAGCTATTATAGAGCAAAAGTGTTACAGAAAGGTTCTGTCGCAAAGAGAGTGCTCTATAGTACGTTGTAGTACATTTGTTTGAAATCCTACTCCGTTATTATACAGAAAACACAACATGATTACGTGTATTGAAGGTTCCAACGGGGTTGGTGTGCGGAGCACGCCGAGGTTTCCCCTAGTCTTAAATAAAAGAAATGGCGACACAAAAACAATTGTAGTTTAGTGTGTATTTACTTACATTTGCCTTCCTGTATAAGCTTATCAACATGGTAAATTTCTTCTGGTTCCTCCAGAGGTTCATGAGACACGAAAAGAGATCGACTTCCCGTGGAATAATATTTTGATAGCGAAGACAGTTCTTCTGTCACAACAGAATTGCATGAGTAATACACGGAACATTCGGTGTAGTAGGATGGTTGTGGTGATATTTTTGATGGTGTCATTTCTGCTGGTGTCATTTCTGCTGGTGTCATTTCTGCTGGTGTCATTTCTGCTGGCGTCACTTGTGCTGGTGGCAGAAATTTGTCTAGAACTAAAATAAAAATAATTGCATTAGTTTAGAATTACGTTTTTAACTGAGCCCAATAAAATATTTCGTCAAATAAAACACAATCTGAAATTAACAACTTTTATTTAAACGTTCCTAGGTGTGCCGCATACTTTCAGTGCGCACTTATAGGGCAATGCTGCACTTGTAGGGTTATTTGCAGCTCTTTTATTTAATAAAAAGGGCCAACCAGGTACAATATACATAACAAAGTCAACAGATGACGTAGTTGATAAGATAATAAAGGTAGTAGAAGAGAAACTTATAATGTATAAATAATTCATTAGTGAATAGTGAATGTATTATTTACGCTATAAAAATCGATTTTTTGCGAATTTTCATAGGAAAAAAGAGCCATGCAGTGTCCCTTATGGTAAGACCTAAGGACGGGAGTAGTATACGAGCACCGATCATGGTCCCCAGAACACGTTTTAGGGTGTTATTATAAATTATATGTATACAGGGTGGAACAAAGTTAGTGTTAAAAACTTCGGGAAATGGTTCTGTGGGTCAAAAAAAAAAAAATAATAAAAATCAAGAATAATATTTTTTCGAAAAACGTTTCATTTTCCAAATATCCGCCATTTTGTTTCTTTTAATAAATAATTAATATCTAGAGAACGGTTTAACCGATTGAGTTCAAACTTGGCATGAAGTTTACCCTAACAATAATCTACGTATCTTAAGAAAAAACAAGCTGGAGGCTTAGGTGTAATCAAATTCTACTAATATATTTCGTACGCACAGGCAGCTGTTCAGGGCCGTCGTGAGTAGACCAATTTACCAAATAGTTGGTTGAAACCATAAATAGCGGTTCGAAAGTAAATTATTATGTTTTATAAATGCATATGCTCTTACAATAATTTAAACAGTTGCCCATCTTCAATACCGAGTCTCGTGTGAAGTTCTGAGACCCTGTTGAATGCACTAGAGAATATTGTACATGTTTTACATCACAGGAGTGGAAAATACCTCCTATCCTAAGTTAGGCCACAGCATACGTACTAGTCGATTGATTAGATAGTTGGTGTTTGTGTTGAGTGAAATTATTACAGTTCAGACATTTAAGGTAGAGAGAGATCCTAGGACTACTGAAATGTAAAACACATACAATTTGTAAAAAATAAACAAAATAGTGTACAAAATAATAGTTTCTATGGTAACTAACATCGTGTTTTACTTAAATAACTCAATAATAAAAACACAATTCTTAATATTTAAAAAATATATTTATAACATAGCTGCATGGTTAATTGACCGTAATAATTAATACCAATAATAGTAATAATTAATTACCAATAGTTAAATAATTGTAACTCAATTTTTACTACTGACAATTTAATGTGGAAGGTGGATACACATCGAAATAGGTTTCTATTAGTTTGCAAGTTTATTCTTTTCACATGCGGGCTTATTATTAATTCCCCAAACCAATAGTTTCTTTGCAAATCTACAACACATTATCCTTGTGTAATCCTGAAATTATAATATCTATACGAATTCAAGCAAAAAACTTACAACGCGCTCAGGATCAAGTTTAGGATTGCATCTCTGAGCGTGCCACTCAATATGTACGTAGGCTTGGAACGATCCAACAATGCATCTGCAGACAGCGGCATAAGTCGTTTTACGATGGCCACATTTTTTTTTGGTTTCACAATTCACGCTCAAACTGTGGCCGGCTTAGTGCCTGGGAGCCATTATGACAGTGAATATTTTCTAAAAGTTAGAGTGAAAGTTACGATAACTATTACTGGTGCGGTTTGTTCTGAGTTTGTCAGTGGTCCACGGCCAAGTTATACCAATTGCTGTTAGTTTTTCTCTGCCTGTTTGTCTTGTTTCTGTTTGCTTGCCTTGCCTGTCCTCTTGCTATGCCACAAAAAGCCGAACATGTCAGTTAGGCTATTTGTATAAAAGGTAACCCAAACTATTTTTCTTATTCACACTTTTGTGGTGGAATTTTTTATTTATAATCTGTTAAATGCCCTAACCATCGTTTACAGGAAAAGATAGTTAGGTATTTCATAGACAATAATATATTATGTTCTTAATAGTACATAAAAAAGGAATTATTAAATAAATTATTAATTATTATTATTGTAAGCGAAGATTATGATGATGAAATATAAGTTCTGAAACACGTAAAGGAATAACAAATAGGTCTCAGATGGAGTGAGTATCTTAAAACTAATAAATTCAATTGTTGATTTAATACTTATACTTGAAAGTGATTTTCAAAACATTATTTTTGGGGCTGTTGCCACTAGAAAATAATAACATCTAATAAATAACTAGGGGAAACTCCTGCGTGCTCCGCACGAAAAACCCTTTGGAATTTTACATAAACATAATCATGTTATGTTTTCTTTATAATACAAGTGTAGGATTAATAATAACACCAAAGCTGATTCTAAAAAGTGTTAAAATGTTCAATTATTTCGCATATTTTATAACAGCAGTTATAATAAATGTTAAAAGAACCAGTAAGGCTCAGGTCTACATTTAATCAAAAACCTGACCAAAAAGTTAGAAATAAAAATAATTGTTTCATATTTAAATCAATTTCCGTAGGCCTATATTATCAATAAATAGGCCTACTTTATGTCTTATTTATTTTTAATTAGGATGTAACATAGTTTTTCCTTATTTTTAAATTCCATAACGCAAGCTTTTTTCGTTTGTGCGTGTTGAAACATGTGTTGGTTCAGTCTAGGCCTCTCTGAAAACATTATTTTGTACTATTCTGGACATCCGAAACAACTGTTTTTTGTTATTTTATTCAATTGGTTGCTATGGGAATGAATGTAAATACATTCAAGAGATATATTGTGTTGATTCGTCAGTCTAGGCCTAACCTAAAATTATGTTTATTTTATTTTACCTGCATTAACGGCAACATATACACATAATTTATGTTTTTGTGCACATCTTTGCACAGTTCGTTTTGAATGATACCTATAAGATTCATTTTTCAATTGTCGTTTTTTGGTTTTTCATAATGTTGTTTATTTATTGGTATTACAGCTGTTAGACGCTATGGGTTTAACGTCCAACTTGATCCTGTGAATTTGTTCTGACTAAATTTATAAATATTGAAATAAAAAATGTTTTCATCAATATGAATTCTAGCCTATGTTACTCAGGTATAGTGTAGCTTTATATTAAAAAAAATCAATCGGTTCAGTAGTTTCAGAGATAACCCCCTACATACAAACACACAAAGTTTACCTCTTTATAATATTATTATAGATAGTGTGTGTTATTTTTACTTCAACAGATGGTTTTTTTCACTAAAACCTATCTTAAAAGTTAGAAATACAAATAATTGTTTTAAGTTTGAAATCAGCTTTATGGAAATATTACAGGAAACAGCTGGTGTATAATTTATACTGAACTTCCTCGTGTTTATTTATTTTCAACTTAACTTTTAATAAATGGAAAGCAATAATAATAAGAACAAACGAATTATTATTTAATAATTTGATAACGATATACTTATATATTTGAACAAATAAAGATAAATCATTTACGGCCTAAAATGGGCTCGTTAACAAGACAAATTTTAATCTCGGGGCTGGTGTCCGTGGGCACGATATTCAATCAAAATATTTAACAAACAAATAAAAAAAATTAACTGGGTGTGCTTAAGACCACACGTTGGAAGTGATAACTTCTATGACTACGGGGATTTTTAACTCGGTAAATGTGTACAATTATAAGGATTATAAAACTGTAGGCCTATTTGTTCAAATTGTTTATTTATATCCGTTATTATATAATTATTTAAAGAAAGGTAAAAATATTATCTTTTAGTTACCTTTTATTTCATATTGATAGATCAAATGATTTAGAAGTTGTTAATATTACAGTAAAGAAATTAATAATCAAATATGTTATACAAAGATGTACGAATGTTTGCGAAGTTAAACAGTAGGTATCCTTCTTTAAATTTGTATAAACGAATATATTGATGATCAAAGGTTAGTTTTATATACAGTTTATAACCCCAAAGCAAATCTTATAACGTGTAGAAGCCCATATAACTTATAGTTATAGAAGCCTACATTAGTTGTATAACTAATATATAAGAAAATTAACATCACAAGAAATTTTAATGGTTGAAGTTGTAAACATAACCCCAAAATATAATCTACGCTGGGTTTTGTTTAAGAATTACAGATGATGGGCGAAATCAGCTGTTATATTATATTAACTAATTCTTATGTGTTAATTTGATTGCTATGCTAATAAATGTAAATAATGTATTAATAATATTCCCTCTCCACGATCTGACTTGTGTCTAAACAAAAGCGTGACGCGAGATCTCGCGAGAAATCTGGCGTGATGCGAGATCTCGCGGGAAATCTGGCGTGATGCAAGATCTCGCGAGAAATCTGGCGTGACGCGAGATCTCGCGGGAAATCTGGCGTGATGCAAGATCTCGCGAGAAATCTGGCGTGACGCGAGATTTAGAAAACATAGCCAAGTCGAAAGTGCCCAACGGGCCAATAGAAGTTATCACTTCAAAAAAACAATTAAAATATTGAGAATGTTCTGAAGAATAATTAGAATATGTGTAATGAAATGATCTCAGAATGTGAAGTTATAGTCAGGCAGGTTAAAAACTAATGAAATTCTGGCTTTATTACAAATAGTTCTTGGTTGTAAAGTTTTAGTTTGGAAAACAATTATTTTTGATATCTGTTCGTAATGAATTTAAAACATAATTAGTTCAACCTATTTGAATTGCAAAAAAAAGGTTAAAATCAAAGTTTTTCACAAAATAAAAAAAATGTTAGGCCTATGGTTTGTTTAGCACTGAAAATCTAATAGTTATTCTCTCTCCACAGTAGATGATGTCTTGCTAGTTGTTTTAAAACACTTCAAAAGATCTATTCTCTTCGCTTTTTCTTTAGGTGGTAAAAATTTAGAACAGCTTGACCAGAGGTTTTTTTAAAATTTCTTCATATTATGAAAGAACACGTTAAACTGATTATAAAAACATGAAAAATATCCGCCGGAAATAAAAATTATAGAAATTACGAGAGAAATAAAAGTAGAAAATATAGAGGTTAACTTCAGTATTTTTTTTTATTTAACACTAAATAAAAGAAACAAATCACTTAATACACCAAGAAATATCAATAATAACTTCACTAAACAAAATCAATGAAAGAAATCACGAAAATATATGTAGATATTTATATAACTTTTCAAAACTTTTAGTTTAAAAACAATAACAATAATCGTTAATAAATTACATTGAATACCAGTATAAAAGAAGAAAGTTATCATTTCTGATTGCCAACGTTGCCACATTGAACATATGTAATACGAAAAGATGACGCAACAGTATAATTATAATATTTCGTCGTTATTATCACATTATATAATTAGAATAAAAAAAAAAAACTAGAGGTACTGACCTATACTGTTTAGTCACAGTATGTTACCGATAACAGTATAATTATAATATTTCGTCGTTACTATCACATTATATAATTAGAATAAAAAAAAAAAA
>JAGFPH010005112.1:669-25991 GCA_018207615.1 Philaenus spumarius
CATACTATGTACAGATTGTTATGTTGCCAGTTTACGGACCATACTATTATTAATATCAACAGCAAGTAGTAGAATTTGTAGGCTTGTTTAATTGGGAAATTAAAGCTAAATTTAATTAATTTATTCCATTTGCATTAATAATTGAAACAATCGTATTATTTACTTTTAAAAACCATAAAATGTGTTTTAATAAAATGTACCAATTTTGTTTCTGCTGTTGTAATAGTGGTCACATTCCTATTCTGGCTTTAGTGAAGAACTCGTGTGTATGCCTTAATTGATAAAAAAAATAGTGAATTTTTTAAAAACGTAATTAATTTGCTCACGTATGCATTTCTATCCCTGTGTGTCCTTGTTAAATGTTCTAAATTATTAGTATGTTATCAACATTTGCGAAGAAAAAGTGGAATATTACTAATACTAGATCATATTTAGCAATAGACTATATGAACACTAGAATTAATAAACGGTATATTTATATTAATATCTAGCAAAATTTACAATAATTCAGTAAACGTGTATAACCAATTTCAAAATACCTTTATTTGGAATAAATGTTTTTACAATCATTCAACAATCTGAAAGTATGTCTGATTCACCAAGTACGCAAAAGTTACGTCGCAAAGGGATTCCAAATTTAGCGATCCAGATATTATGTAAATACGAACTTAGTCAAACAAGTACTTTAGAAATGTAGAAATAATATAGTCTTGTTAAAACTGGCCCAAACCTACTTGGTGAATTTTTTAGTTTATGCATAGTTTACTCTTAGCAGATGTATAGATAATAAAAAGGGGCTTTTTGATATTGGTTTAGTTAGTATTTTTCACGTGCGCACTGTAGCATGGTCCGCGGATTATGTTGTGTATTAAGTGTGTATTTTTATGTGTTTTTCGTGTGTGTTTACACGTGTTCGTATATGTTTTAATGTTTTGATGAACTCTACAGAGAGATAACTGATGATGGAGTCCCGACTCCGAAACGCGTCTTAAAACAAGACATAATAGAAGTCACATGACGGAACAAAAACCAGGTATTTATTACTACAATTTATTTGTTAATCAAAGTGACTTGGACACCATACAATGAACATTAAACTAAAATTATACTAAGTAACACTATATTTTTCTTTTGAATGTAATTAACAATATACAAAGAAAGTGTAAATAGATTCACTTGTTAAATTATTACATCTATAAATTGTTCATATTGTTAATTAAATATGTTTTAATATTAAATTTCAAGAGTAACGTTTGCTTGGAATGTTGACAAGATTAGGTTTTTTAAGTCCTAACTATTCATGTACTTAAAACGAAAAAGTTACTAATGATTTAATTAATAATTTCACTAAATTTGCGACAAATCAAATAACAAAATATACATTTTATACAATAAATAAATATTGAACACAAAATCTCAAAACTAATTATTGTACCGTATTAGTTATGAGATTTTGAGTTCAACATTTATTCTATCAAGTAAAATAACATCTAAATAAGTTTGTCCTCATAGTAACAACGCTAATCCATTATTTTTAATATAATCAACATTCTCTGGTGATATAAAGGAAAAAATAAAAAACATTCTTAAACTTGGAAAAAATTAGGTTCTCATAAGTGAAGCTTAATATTTATTTATAAAATATATATTTGTTTATTAAATTTCATATTTTTTATATATTAATATTGTTTTTACATGTTTTAAAGTTGTTTTTTTAATTTTATAAAATGATCACTCTTCTAAAGTAACAGTAAATAAATATGCCCATTGTATTTCTATTTCTTTGAGGTTGAAACATTGAAAACTGATAGTTTCAATTAAAAATGTTTACTTTATTGATTGTATTTAGTCACATGGTTCGAATAAACCTTCTTTACTTTATTATTTGTGTGTTTAGTCAGATAGTCAAGTAACTTTACGATTCTTGCGATTTAAATAGTTTAATGGTCCATTACTTTTTGTTATGTGACTTGGTCTGGGGGTTTACACTTGTTTTTTGTAGAAAACCCTTACTTCAGAAAACTTTTTATAAATGTCAACTCACTCAAATAAACTCAAGCATTTGTTATTGCTCTAGATTAGAGTCAGTGCAACGAAGCAAGAAGTAAAGACACTTGACATTCATCTCCTCATTATGGTATCCCAATTAGGATAAACTATACAACCAAAGTACACTTTAGGCTGGCGTTGTTGAAGAGCTCTTGAGCAAATGCATTGCAATGTTCTCGTACACATTGCTGACACATCACTATCGCATGGCAATAAATAACAAACTGCTCTTTTTATAACTTTCATGTACTCATAAAGTACTCATAAATCTTAGCCTATTAACCATATTAACTATGATTTTAAATATTTTTGACATTTAAATAAGTTTCAGTAGTAAAAAAAAAAAAAAAGTAATTGGGTGTGATAAAAAATATTAATTGCACATATTAAGAAAGTATAGTTTGACTATGTATATACTTTATATAATATTATAAAGAGGTAAAGTTTGTTTGTTTGTTTGTTTGTAGGGGGTAATCTCTGGCTCTACTGAACCGATTGAAAAAATAGTTTTACTAATAAAAAGCTACACTATCCCTGAGTAACATAGGCTATAATTAATTTCGGTAAAAACCTTTTTTTATTTCAATATATTTGTAAATTTAGTAGGGAAAAAATCTTAGGTTAGGTTTAGAATGATAAATCAACACATGTATTTACATTTAATACCATAGCAACCAATTGAATAAAATAATAGACAACATAGCTGCTTTGATATTTCCATTAACAGCTGATTTAAAAATTTAAAGCAATTATTTTTGTATTTCCAACTTTTAGGTAAATGTTTTAAAGTGTAAACCTGAGCCTTGCTGGTTCTTTTAACCATTATTAACTGCTGTTATAAAATATGAGAAATAATTTGGTTTGAACATTTAACAATATTTACCATCTTAGTTTTGAGGTTATTATTACTACTACACCTTTATTATAAATAAAACATAACATATGTTTTTAGAAGGTACCATTGGGGGTTTGCGTGCGGAGCACGCAGGGGTCTCCCCTAGTACTTTATAAGTTGTAATATATAAATTTCACTGATAAAAGAAACATTTATGTAAATTAGTTAGTTGGTATAAAATCTTTTTTGATACTGATAATCATTTTATAAATTTGTACATAATTCAAAATAAATATATATTACCTTTTGCAGTATATATTTATAAAAAAATCAGCATTTAATGTAAACTATGTGTCGTTTATAAATGTATGGTATTTACATTAATTACAGCAATAAATAAATAAATTAAGTCAACAAAAATAATATTTTACAATAATTATTTAACGTTTATGATTTAAGAAAAATATATAGTAATACGAATCGTAATACGAAAGGTTTTACAGATTGTTTTACATCTAAATAAAAAGAAGATAAACCATTACCTGAATTTAAATTCATTTTTAAAAGAACAAAAATGAAACTCTATATTTATATAAAGAACCTGAATAAAATCTTGGATCAGCACATAAAGAAATAAGTGATAATTCCTCTGAATTTGCATTACAGGAACTTTAGAATACAAAATTTCTCTTAAATAAATAAATAGACCTTTAAAATTAGGAATCACCTGACCATACTTCCCATTTACAAATTTTGAGTTACCCCCAAAATCCCACATTTTTAGGGGACACTCAAAATTTCCGATTGCTTCAAAAGATACTTTTTGTTAAGTTAGTATCGTTCCCCAAAGGATATTTGTTTTCTCCCCAAAGGGGAAGTGACTGTATAACCACTCTGTATATAATGTTGTTATAATGGAGCTGGAATTCAGTACGACTTAACACCTGGTTGTATCGATAGGCATAGAAAAATGTATTAAAAAAATTTGCTGTGAAAAGATATAACTAATGAAAATACAAAACATTTCATATTACCTATCTTCAAGATGTCTCTAAATCCTTTACTGCTAGTGTAATATTTTATTTGATACGACTTTCCTTTCAGATTTAATTTAGATTTAATTAATAAAAAGGAGTGAACTTAACATTAAATATACATATATATCTACAATTTTGTACTTTGTGTGTATTAGTCTTAATGCAAGTACAATTTTGTATAAGATATAACGTCATTTTCGAATAATATACATAAATTTTCGAACATGGTTGCCTTAAAATTGTATGTTTTTTACTTGCTCACTATACTATATAGTATAGAGAAATTATAGTGAAACGATATAAAAAAATCGATGTGGAGGTTTTTGTGGAAATATCCGTTTTGTGAACTCCTGAGTCCAAAAAAGTGGTTTTCAGAAAATGTCTGTCTGTCTGTATTTATACAAAGCTAGAGTGAAAACCATTCTATTGATTTCGAACAAATTTGTACCAAACATGTCAAATAGATTTGTATAGATGGACGAATAAAGGTATTGAAAATTTTAGAAAAACAACCCAATTTATGCCAAAAAAACCCAAAAAATCAATTATAATTTTTTGATAAAAACTAGCTATAACGATTTTGATAAAATGTTGCTTATTTGTAGTCCTTAATGTACCCTACCACATGCTAAAAACCGCATCTTTCTAAAAACTCTCATTCAGTTAATAATAATATTATTTATTAGTTACTCTCCTAATTTAATGTATCCCATTTCCTACTTTAATACAATTATGAAGTCACAGTGAATTTGTTTAATAATTTAAATATGTTTATGAGAAAGTATTTGCAAGTTTATAATACAGTTTTTTTTAAATATTAAATAAAATACTAAATGTTATAACTGACTGTTTAAATAGGTATGAAATTCAATTATACAAAAAATATGATATACATTTTAATTTTGACTCTATATGAAATCAAAAGGCGATAAAAACTTTCCAGGCAAACAAGCATTCAAATAATTTAGTACAGTTTTATATTTTTCCTCTTTTTAAAAATAATGAAACGTCACTCCTCACTTGAAAATAAATGTAGTTTAACCATTCGTAATTTAAATCTGTTAATAGTTTAAAGATTTAATGAATTATTAGATAAATGTTTATAAATACTTACACTGATTTAAAAAGTGTGAAATTAATGTAACAAAATGTGTTATGCATATCAAAAATTTGAACAAAGTTAGAGAATGGGTCAATAGACTTAATAAATAAAAACATAGTATGTACTGATAATGTGATTTGCGATTAGAATATAATATTTCCATAACAACCTAATTTATTATAACTCCATTCCAAACAATACACAGCATATTTCTGCAATTCAACTAGATTTTAAGTGTATCTAATGTATACGTTTCAGAAAGATATACTACGTTTGTCGATAAATACTTATTCTTAGTGAATACTTATGCAATTAAACATACTAATACAGGTACATCCAATACTCGATGCTAAAATAATGAACAGTTCTTAAAATGTATGCATATTTTGTTTCATAAGTTAGCCCACAGAAATCAAGTATTTCCATCTACAATTGTTTGGCTATGGAAACTTCCGGCATCATCTAAAGTTTGTAGTTTGGACTTTCACTGTTATCCCTAAAGTGGACTGTTAACCCAAGAGTAACTACAACCAATTACAGCTAAAGTTTGCCAACACTGTATTTAAGATGCATGGTGAATACACCAACCTTTAACAGATTTTAAAGAAGTATTTACATAAAATGTAATCCTAATGATATCAAGAAAAACTTATACAATAAATAAAGTAATAATAGGAAAGAAATTTTTTGTCTTATAGGCCCCTGAAGCAAATTTAATTTACTTATAATATAACGTATTAACAAGACTTAGAAACAATTAAAAAAAAAAAAATCATTAAAATTTGAATTAGACAATGTACAATTATTAATATAATTTCCCCTTCAGCTCTCGGATTAGTTAATTAAGTAATCTATGTAAAGTTATGCAAACTAATCCAAATTTAATTTAATTGCTCTTACTTTAGTTGCTATCTCGATTTCGGTCTCCTGACCTTCCTCAGGGTATTAGAAACTTTAAGTCATAAAACAAATCACAAAACAAAACTTAAATTTTACTACATTTGGAGATAGTAAAATGAATAACTTCAGAAGACAAGTCACTGCGCTCGAAGACATGCCAATATATATTGATACTGATCTGTGTCTCATCTTTTTATCACTGGTCAGTACAAGCGGAATGGGTCCTTTAATTAACGAATTGTACAGCATATTAGATTGGAATGCAAGTTGGTAGTTTGAGAGATGCTTAGAATCACATTATGAAACCTTATGTATCTCGAATTCTTCGATTCGTTCACATACCGCTCTTCTTGCGCAGGTCCATTATTTGTTCCGCATTAGTGTCGTAACCGGAATAAGTGTGTCAACTATTTATTAAATGATAAGTTTAACTGGAGGAAGAGTTATTCACATTCTTTATTGGTCGTTGCTCCTTGTACCTTGTGTGAAATTGACGTCCTGTTTAGCCTATGTAGTATTGGCAATCACTGCATGTAATTTTATAAATCTCTGTATTTTGTTATATATTTACGTCTTCCACGGTTTTGGGTTTAGAATAGATTAAAGCTTGTTGTTGGTTTTACCTCAGACCATTACATTATGATAATTTAGTCATCGCGTTTATAACCTAAAGTTGAGTTGTTACAGTATTGGAAATAATTCTATTTTAATTTAAGGGAGCTATGTGGATGTGGTACAAAGGATTTGTTCACGTGTTTAGTAGCCAATTTGCCAATAATCTTGTAATTCAATCCTCTATCTGTTGCGACGTATTTTATTGTTTGTAATTTGAGGTTGTAGTCTTATTCGGTCACAAGTATGGGTATGGATACTTCTTACAAAAAGTGTACGATGTTGTTGTATTCTGCGGTTTTCTGTTCAGAAAGATGGTGAAAGGGGCCATGCATGGTTTGGTCGGTAGTTGTAGGTCTCATAAACACATACAATTTTAACTTTTTTTCGGTTCTAGTTAGGTGAGGTTTATAAAGTTGATCAGTTCAGTCTGGTTTCTGAACAAAAATAAAAGAATTTGCAAAAAAAGTGTACTTCACTGCTTAAGTTTATATCTTATGCGCTATTAAAGAGAAAACAATTATTTACTGCAAAACAATATGTATAACTTGAGCACTAAAGTAGCTCACGGTAATGAATTAATATTTATACCTTTACAAATTGTTAAAACAATTTTACGAATACCTTCTAGAATTTATAGTTTTTCTAATAATATTGACAAAAAAACTATTATTATATTACCTCTATTATGTCCCAGTTAATTAAACTAGTATGTATTTTACTATAGGCTACAATTATCTCACACAAGACCATACACGCTCGTAACTGTTTGCGTGTTTTAGAACTCGCGTTCCCGATTTTATTCAATCATCGATGCAAGTCAAGGATTTACTTCATGCAGATGCAATAAATCTTCATGCACGTGAAGAGAGATGACAAGTACATATTTGTAATCAGAATACGATAACTGATATACTATTGCACATGCCTGAACGTAAAAGTAAAGTTACGTTATTATAATAAATACAAGTAACAATCATTATTACATTGTTGTGGTCATCTGCAAACAAATAATTTACTTTACAAAAAGTGTCTAAAATTGTCTCGGGAATAACGAAGTGTCACCATGTTTAATTAAAAATTTAAGTTTTCAGTTTGAATGCATTAAAGTTTATTTATCCATAATATGTATTAATGTTGAAATAATATTGCCAAAAGCGTCTCGAGTATGATAGCAAAATACATATAACTCTCAACAAAACACTATATTAACTTTAATCTCTAGGCCAGTCATTAGGGGTAAATTTAGACCAAAAGTTCCAGTAATTTACAATACGGCAGATTTTTTTTCTAAGTACATTTAAGTATGTAGATTAACATAAAAAAAAGTTTACCAGTCTATCGATTTCCTAAAGTCGAAACAAAATCGATTATCATTTGTTTTTTCGAATATCCTTAATATTTCGAACTGGGATGAAGATAGAGAAAAATAAAAATGCCACCGTGTAGGGGAGGTATTTTTAAACAAAAAAGGACATATGTATTTATTTCGTCCGAGCAATAGTTTGTCTAGAAAAAAATCGATAATGCAGGTATGTATTTTGCAGCAGGGGAAATCACTAAAAGGGGACATCTTATTCATATATGAAGCTTTGGCTCATTCTAAATTGGCCAAATTTTAATATATCGAATTGAAACTTGACTTAGGAGTTAAAATATATATTTAAACATTTATGCTGAGTCTCAGCTTATCTTGAAAATGACCCGATCTAGGAGTCAATTTCGATTATCGATTTTAGGAGTACTGGACCCACCAATTCATTTTAAACAGTTCCAGTTTCGTCAATTTTTGGTATATCAACATCAAATTTGTTTTACAAGTTGAGTACACCAGTATAAATATTCTTAGTAAGTATGAACGATTTTTTTCTTGTTATTTTTAAAAACGAGGCGCTTTAAAATAGCCTTCTGTTTTACCTATCTCGTTTTAACTATAACACCTTTGGATTCAACGACTCCATTTTCGACATTTTTGAACATATCGATTTAAAAATTGGTACAGAAGTTAAAAACACAATTGTTTTTGCTATACTTATTTTAAGAACTATATTTAAAAAACTGACTAATCTGCAGCCGATTAACTCAAGCGTTTTAATGAAAAATCTAAAAAGGTCTAAAATTAAACTTTTTTAAGTTACTTGTGCTTTGAAAAGTAAATAATAAAAAAGGTTTATACTCCTTCATCTTGTTTGAATCTATATATTTAACTTGTAAAAAACTTTCATGTTGATATTTTAAAAGGTTTCTAAACTGGAGCTGTTTAAAATGAATTGGTGGGTTCAGTACTCCTAAAATCGATAATCGAAATTGACTCCTAGATCGGGTCATTTTCAAGATAACAAGCTGAGACTCACCATAAATGTTTAAAATATATATTTTAACTCCTGCGTCAAGTTTCAATTCGATATATTAAAATTCGAGCAATTTAGATTGCTTCATACATGAATAAGATGTCCCCTTTTAGTGATTTCCCCTGCTGAAAAATACATACCTGCATTATCGATTTTTTTCCAGACAAACCATTGCTCGGACGAAATAAATATATATGACCTTTTTTGTTGAAAAATAACTCCCCTACACGATGGTATTATTTTTATTTTTCTCTATCTTCATCCCAGCTGGAAATATTAAGGATAATAAAAAAAAATAATAATGATAATCTATTTTTTTTTCGACTTTTGGGAATCGATAGACTGGTAAACTTTTTTTATGTTTATCTACATACTTTAAGGTTCTTATAAAAAAAATCAGCCGTTTTGCAAATTACTGGTAGTTGTAACCTAACCGACTGGGCTACTCTGTTTATAAACTTATTTAATTAATTACCAATATTAAGTAAATGGGTTCTTTTAAATGTATTTTGTTATTTTGTATTTTTTTATTTTATTGAAAAAGTATAACTACTCTCAGTTCTTTATTGGTTGTTAGTACCGACAACTGATACAAGTATATACGGGAATACATTCAATATATGTATTCGTTCAATGTATTTTTTTCAGATAATATGAAATAGTAATATTATTTTAGAAAACATTAACTGACTTCAATAAAAAAGATTATCTTATTGGGTCTCACATCCTCATAATACAAAACTCCTAACGGATTACCACGCCAAATTGATATATTTGATAAGTAAAGTAATACAAATTTATTAGGTTCAATTAATAAAAAACAAATTTATAAATGCAAATTATTTATAATTTTAAAATATTAAAAAATATTGTATTTGAGAGAATAGTAACAACTTTTACTTACAAGCCCTTAAATACTTTAATTCCGAAATTTTTGTGGTTGTTATTATTACATAAATACGAAAAACACTTAAACGCTTTACTTTCAATTTAAAAAATGACTTTTATTTTTAAGGTTAAATTTAACTCATTTAATTTACATTTATTTAAAACCTATTAGAGTATCTAGTGATATTATGGTATAATTATTTCCGCGAAAATAAAGGACATGCTGTTTCCCTTTAGAATTAAAAGTTGCTTCATGTTGTATATCTAGATCAGACGTCATCCAGCTTGCTTTGAGCAAATCCCACTTATTCAAATTTGATAATTTCTCTAAAAAAATGTTAAGCTAAGCAGGGAGTATTACGCTTGTAATTCTCCTAAATATAATTTGTATTTACCGTTGGTAAAAGCTTAATTAATTCCACTATAATTTTGAGTTATATTTAAAACTTATTGTAGAAGTACACTAATAGGAAGATAAGTAAAGATCCATATTAACTGGACACTGGAACTCCTTTTTAAAATATTTCAATTTCATTGCGGTCATTTAAGTAAATTTGTTTCTTTATTAAACAATTAAAAACAGTTTTGAACTTTTGACAGAAAAATCAATTTGGTTTTCATCATTTATTCAAACGAAAATTTATTACTTAATATCTACATACCATTTTTTAAGAAATAGTTGTCGAATAGTTAAATTTTATACATGGCATGTGCCTACAAGGACATATATTATTAAATTGCAAAACAATTACTGCAAGTGCACTATTTATTACACATTATACGCGTAGATTGGCAGCCATTTATTTAAAAACAACCATTAAATATAAATTATTATTGATTATTTGGACATTTGGTATGATTTGTGTATTCAAATTAATAAACTCGAGGGTAGTTATGTATAATTATATTGATTTCAACTCATAAACTATGGCAAATGACAGAATAATCATTCATGTTAAAATTTGACACATCTCATTATAAAATAATAACTTAATTCAGAGGAGCTACTCAATATGCGAGTAATTTTATAATTTAAGAATATAAGAAACAAACCTGTGTGTAATTATAAATGTAATGTTACAACTGCAACTATAGCTAATACATATGACAAGCAAATCGTTTTAAAATGGCGTTACTTTGAAAATGTCAAAACTATATTACTTAAAAACCTTAAACAAACAATTCAAGATACTTTTTTGACACTTTTGTTTACCTATCGGATGGTGTAACTGTCAAAACAGTCGGATAAACGGATAAAGGATAATAGTTAAGTTAAAGTTGTACAACATATGTGCATACGATATTGTCGTATTCACTGTGTTGGTATAAGAGTCCGGGTTTATCAAACCAATTATTACACATAAATCAAATATTATCCTTCATCCGATTGTTTTGACAGTTACACCATCCGATAGAAAATCAAAAGTGCTACAAAACATTTTTGAGTAATTTAGGTTTGAAGTTTTCAAACAGCCGCCATTTTGAAACGCATTATTTGATGATGGGCCAAGCTTGTAGTCAATCAATTAAACTTTTCTCTACATATGAATTATTTTGTAAACAAAAATGGCGGATATCTTGGTCCGGCCTATGTTTATATGAAATTTTTTCCTTATTTTTAGCTATAGCTTACGAGGCATTGCCACATTGTTCTGTATCAACCTGATTAATTAAACAAGGTTTCTTTTATAGAGTGCTGAGATTATGGCACATATTTGACAGAGTTGTTTAGCCAAGATAATGGTAAAAATAAATTAGTTTTTATGCACTTACAAAATTTTGAATATGTAATTGTTTAGATCAGCATTGATAATTTAAACTTGTGTTTGCTTTATAGAGCCAACCTGGTGCAATACGTATTTTAAACTGAAATATCAACTTTAAGTCTAAAAATCTAGATTTATAAAAATGACATCATTAAACATTTAATATACTGTATGATGCTTACAACACAAAGTGTATTGCATGCGGACGAGGTACAATTATGATAATATCTACTTACATTAATACAATGGCGCATGTTAATGGAATAGTTTGTACTCTACCGTATTGTGTAACACCACTGCATGCATAGCTAATATTAGCAACAGCTTTAAGGGAAGTGTTTTATGAATAAGTGAAATGTAAATGCTTCTACCATGATTGGATTGTTTTACCTTATCTATACAATTGTTATACTTTATAATATTTTTATTTATAATGGTGTACCTCATAAAGCACAAGTAATCCGTGAAATGGTTTACAAAACCATTAAGTGATACTATTAAATATACAAGTAATACAAATTAAAATGTCTCTGACTATTTGCCCAGCTGTAATAACCGATTATAAAGTACAAGACATTTAAGAGCATTAATAAATGAATGGCTTACAATAGCCGGTTAATTCTAAACTGTAATAAGTGATTTATGTTTAACGGGCTATTAATTTGTTAAGTTCATATCGATTAATAGCGCAATTAAGTGAGCGATTACAAAGGTGACAACCTAAACTGAGAAATAAAAATAAAATAGAAAATAATAAATAAAATTATGTGTTGGTTTCGTTAATGAAGAGAGTAGTAGGCTATTAGAGCTGTTGAGAGGTTTTGAGTATTTAATTTGTAAAGGTTTGACGTAGACAGCTCTATTACTTCAGTAATTCTTAAATTACTTCTCCGATATTCCGAAAATATATTTATTTCTACATAAATGGATGCATCATGTGTTTTATATTTATTTACATTATTAAAATGTTAACACAAATTTTAAAACTGAGTACCTAGTGCTAACTGCTAACAATTTGTTGAATTATACAGTGTGAAATAAGTTTAAAAACGTATATAGTTTGTAAAGAATTCTTTGTTAAACTATATTATTTCTTTCTTAAATTTTTGTACGGAATATTTAACAAAAAATATTGTTTCAATTTATTGTTAATAGGGTAAGTATGGGTTTCATGAATTATTGCTTATTATGTCATTGGTTGCGTTCAGCGTCTGGTGGGTCTATAAAATCTTTCTATACAAGATTTATGAAAGTTGATGAAATTTTGTTATCACTACAACGTGGAATTATATTAATTTAATATCAAAAATTTACTTATTACTTGCAATATGTATAGGCCTACAACTGATGGATTACTTGTATTGTTGTAAAGTTGTTACATAGAAACATATATTGTTTTCTAAACATATTAAGACAAAATAGGGTGAGATGAAAAAAAAAGCTAAAGCATAAACTTGTAACTCTAAGTAAATGCTTGCAAATACTAGAGTAAAATCTGTATAGTCTTAACCAATTCAAATTGTTTGAGCAATGGAGTTATTCTTGAAATCATTACAAACTATAAGTTGCTTACAAAATACATAGTTTAATATATTATATCGTGCACATTTTTAGAGTTAAGTTACTTTCTTAAAACATTATTTCGATTTCTATTTTTTTATTATTTTATTAAATAAGTGTTCATAATGGTCAAACTAAATATTGTCCTAAGCTAAATTTTCTCATTTTCATATTAACATTCTTTAAGTTATGTTAACCATAAGACAAATACAAATTAATTACTCTTTATGTTGTATAAGTAACATTAAATAACATTCAAATTGTAAAATTTTCTTATCAATAATTGTAATTAACTTTTAAATAAATATCCTACATTGTAGCTTTAATTATTATCGAACAAATATAATATTTATTTAGCTTGTTGAATAAATTGTTTAAACATTATTAAATACGTTCAAAGTGTTTTTTAATAATTTGTCTAAGTTCATCAGGTATAGTAAACAATGGGTTTAATTTCCAAGACCGATTGAATAAGTATTTGCATTCTTGAAATATTCATTACCTCCGTATTTTTTTTCAAAAGAAGTACCCGTGATTTTCATGTTTGACAGTTACAATATTAAATAACGAACCAAATCAGATATTTATTTTGGAACCAAACAAGCACAAAAATATTACTTTAAAAAGCTAAAATTACTGTATGACAGATTGTTAGTAATTAAATATATTATCGTAATTGCTAAACAATATTTTGCAGATTTTTGCTTTGTCACTTTTTTTTCGTTTTTTTAAATCGATCAGATTTAAATTTGTGTATGCGTTTATAATACTTAAGATAAACAGGTGAGCAAAATTTTAGAGCAAGTATACATTATCCAAATGAAACTACTGTACAAAATTTCTTTTGTCGAAATCAATATATTTTTTATCGTTAAATATACAAAGGGCACACTGTTTGCAATGTTATATAAATAAATATATATATGCAACTGGCTTGTACTCGTAATTAACCTACAGGAAGAAAACAATGATTACATAATAGTTATTATTACAATACGCTGTTGTTTGTAAAGAATCAGACGTTACGATATGAATTCAAACATTATGTTAACCTCTAATCGCTTTAATGGGCTGATCTGATGATTGTGTAAAGATTATGCTATCGAAGAACTAACCTTAAAAGAAAGAGATGCAACTAACTAATGTGATTTACTTAAAATTATTGTTTACGTTTCCAATGAATATGTTAATATATTTAAATCTTAGAAGTACTTTTGTACTTTTAGTGGTATAAAATAATATTAATTTTTATTGCCTTTTATAATATTTTCTTTAATAAAACTATATAATAGTTAATACATACTAAATATTCTTTAACTACATGTAAGTAATTTTTCTTTACGTTCTTTTGTATGTCAATCTAATCCTTGTTTTTTCGTCTTTCTCATACGACCACGGTTTCGGGAATTCACCCATCTTCAGGTACTTATTTACAAAGTCATGATCACAATAACACTAACACGACATAACTAAACACAAAAATCTTACTCTGTATTACTAAGTTAATTAATACACTAATCCGTATGCTACAGCATGGAATTTCAACTAAATATGCATTTATTTTCGTTCGTTTTGATTATGTACACATTTTACATAAACTGTACTAATATACCTTAGGAATTATATTTTGGTATAATATTGAAATAACTGCTATATATTGACTCACTTATGCTATAACTATATACTATTATAATCTCTCCTATTTCTAGTTTGCTTATTTACACCGTTTTATTTTATCACCTATACATTGCAATTGAAAAGAAACAAACTGCATTTGTCTTCTGTTTGGATTTAGGAAGTATTATAAAGAAGAACAAACAAAAGCACTTAACTAAAGCAGAGTGCAATATACACTTATGTTTTAAAATCCAAGTTGCGTCAATAAAAGTTCTTACGAGAATAAAGTAAAGATTTCCATGGTTTGTTATGCTTTAATTTGTAGCATTTGTAATAGATTTAAATAATTCTTTGATAGAAAATACGGTTCAAATAGATTTGTAACATGTTATCCTAAATTATTTATTTCACTGAATATGTTCTTAATGTTATGTGTAGGCCTAACTATTATAAATAAATAATAACGATGCATGTGTAAGTAATTGTGTACACGAGGGGGCACATAAAATACTGGTATACCATGGAGGGCTGGGGCATGGTATTTTCAAATTGTTGACCCCAAATTTGTGACAGAGACGCGCTACGACTCTTTAACTGTCAAAATCGGGTTTCCCGTACACAAAATTACAATTACTAAGAATAAATATTGTTAGTTATTTATTATTTATTTTGAAATTTTGAATGAAACAACTATATTTTTATAATATACAAAATATAAACTACGTTTCACACTATTGACCGACAATGTTTCTTCTTTTTTTTTTTGAGAACTTTATTTTATTAAAATAATAAAACAAATTTGGAGTAAATTTAAAACGTTTTAAATTATTTCATAAAAATTCAGTTTTTTTAATTAGAATTAAAAATAATAATATCTGTATGTGCATTCTATTCAAATTTGTATAGCACAAATTTGTATAATACTCTTTCTTAGAAATATAAATTAACAAAGGAAACAGGGAAAGTCTTAAAAAGCAAGAACATTTAAGTCACTTTATTATTTAAATATCTGTGTACGATATCACTAAGATATCAACATTGCTTTGATTATGGAAAGAAGAATTTAATTTATCAATTAAGAAAAAAACGCAAAGACCAAAACAGTAACGTCAGTTTTGATGTTGGTACTTAGGATCCTCAAACACCCACTTTATCTGTACATAGTATTGTAACACATTTGTTTATATATTATACAAAAGAAAAACTAATTATTCATTAATATAAATAATTAGTTATACTTAGTATGGTAGCTATGAATATTTTTATTCTGTATTATATCCTACATTCATTACTATATTTTTGTAAAGGTGTTAAAATGCACCTAGAAAAGTATATAATTAACAAGGTAATTAACTACATAAGTAATTTTAATTTGTAGTTTGCATAGGCAATATTTTATATCCTTTTATTGATGTGTTTCACTAACTTGAACATTATCAAGTGTGTTACCCATATATTTCAATTTACAGTAACAACATAATATAAGTAACATTTAATGCCCATGAATATTATGTTTTTATACCTAATATGAAGGGAGTTGCATATTTAAGTTCACAGCATTTTTACTATTAGGATTTAGAAAATAATATACTTTCAATAATTTTATTATAATATACAATATATAGTTTACCTTATACAGTAGTCGGAGGAATTCTTGATATTTTTTTAGTTACACTACAGTGCTGTTTCGCCGTTCACAGCCGGCTTCGTCAGGTGTAGGACTCAACACTTAAATAAAACAATACACAATAACACTGAACACACACGATAACACGACACAAAAGTACAAAGTTTTATCGGATAACTCCTCGTCAAATGTTCATAAAATAAATATTTGCGTGGCCACGGCATAGTTACTGTGCTTCCGAACGGGAACTGAAGAAAAAATTGCTTGTGCATTGGTAATAGGTCAGCTGTATTTGTTTGTTTAGAGATTTTAGATTAAGTCATAGATGGGGTTAGCTGCAAAGCTCAATTCGTCATTCAGGAGTACGTTAGGGGTTTTTCTTCTGGGAAGTGTAAATGCTATATTCCTCTAATACTTTGAGACGACGGCCTTTCCTTTCTTTATGGATAATGGTCATGTTAGTGTTTATATCAGTGTAGGTGTGGTTAGTGTCAATCAAATGTTCGGCATAACTAGATCTGATTCTGGAGAGGGGGTTTTTAGGAGTAGGCAAGTGTTCTTTAAATCTTTTCGCAAAAGATCTGTAGGTTTGGCCTATGTAAATTTTATCGCAGTCGTTACATTCAAGCCTGTAAACACCACTATTGTCATATTTGTTTACGTTTTTAATTTTTGAGTTGGTGTTAAGGAAGTTACCCTGATTGTTGGAGGTGTGGTATGCGATATTAAATCCATGTTTCCTGAATATGTTGTTGGTGGGACGGTCTAGAACGCGATTGAATCTCATAGGTATAAACTTTTTATTGTTTTCATTAATTGCCTGTTGGAATCTGTTGTTGCAATTGTTGATCTTCTTTCTGTGCTTAAATATCAGTTTATCTACTATTTCAGAGTCGAAACCGTTCATACATGCTATTTGTTTTATGATTAAAATTTCCTTCTTAAGATCATTTTGGCACATAGGTATATTAAGTGTTCTATAAACAAAACTGTTGTATGCGGCTAATTTGTGCGAATGGGGGTGATTGGAACTGTTATGTATGGTGTGATCGGTTTAAGTTGGTTTCCTGTATATTTTGAATGTGTGTTTGTTATCTTTTCTGGATATTGTAAGGTCAAGGTAGTTAAGGTAGTTATTATCAGATTCTATTTCAGAGGTGAATTTTAATAGGGGGTGTAAGTTATTCAAATTTTTAGTGAACAAATCTATTTGCCGCCTTGTGCCATCGAACAAACATATTATATCGTCTACGTAACGGTGGTAATATACGATGTTTCTGGAGAATCTATTGATTGGGTTCATATTATGGTTAATTTCAATTTCATTAAGGAAGATTTCAGCCATTATGCCAGATAAAGGTGATCCCATAGCTAACCCTTTATTCTGTAGGAATATTTCATTGTTGAAATTAAAATAATTTTGAGAAGGACAGATTGACAATAGGTTAACCAATTCATTAATAGCTTCTTCTGATAGGGTGCTGTTTTTAAGTCTTTTTTTTACTATCCCAATTGTTTCTTTTATTCGGATATTAGTGTAGAGGTTAGAGATGTCAAATAAAACCAATGTGTGTCTGGGTAATATTTCAATTTTGTCAATTTTGTTAATTAAATCCATACTGTTTTTTAAACTGTGGTTTTGTTCAAATTTTATTTTATTTTTAATGGTTCGTTCAAGAAATTTACTTATTTTATATGATGGCTCGTTGGTGAAATTTACTATCGGTCGAATGGGTATATCATCCTTATGTATTTTAGGCAGGGCTCTTAAAATGGGTGCGGAAGGCTCGATCATTTTTACATGTTTTTTCGTTTCGTCGTTAATGAAATGGCTGCATTTGTTTACCTATTGCTTCAAAATAGTGTTAAAATTGTTGGTCGGGTCTTTCTTAACTTTAATTATGTCATTTGAGTTAAAAAAATTAAGGCTTTTATTAATGTATACGTTCTTATCCAGGATAACTATGGAATTCCCTTTATCAGCTTTGGTTACTATTGCATTGTTTTGAACCAATTTGAGTTTAATATTCTGTGCAATTTTCTGTTCATTTGAAGGTGTGAGGTTACGGGTGCTGGCCTGGGATTTATTTAAGCGATCGACACTTTTATTAGCAATGACGTATCTGATGAGGTCTTGTTTATCTCTGGGGATACATTGGATGCCTTCCTCAATGTTGACAAGAGCAGATCGAAGATTGTCTTGTTTACCTACTATATTGTATTTTAAGCCATTATTTAAAAGTAAAGATTCCGGTTCAGTGAATACTTTATCAGTTAGATTGTTTAAGCGGGGATAGAACTCATGAGTTTTGATATTATTTGTATTTCGGACTCTGTGATTGGTTAGGTCAGATAATTTATTATTTAAGTTTGATTTCCTGATTGACAATTTCGGCTTTATTTGTTTTTCTATTTCACGAAACAACAGGTCAAGTTCAATAAATTGTAACATGTTACTGAGTTCCAAATGTGTATCAAGTAACTTCAAACTAATGTAATCTTTCTTCTTATACAATCATTTAATATCTTCTTTTAACCAAATTCTTTCAGCTTTAAATTTAGTTTTTATGGCTGCTGTAGATTTATTTTTTATACCTACGCAAATATGTGTGGGAATTACGTTGTTACATAAACATGCCTTGTTAAATCTTATGTTCAGTGAGGTAATATGCAACTTCAATATTAAGTTCTAGTACTTGTAAGCGATTTGAGCATGACTGGCTGAATTTATATTATGTTCTTTATAATACCGTGAAGGTTTATAAAGTTAATTCGCTTTTTACGAATTGCTGATATATATACAATATATAGTTTACCTTATACAGTAGTTGGAGCAATTCTTGATATTTTTGTAGTTACACTACAGCGCTGTTTCGCCAATCACAGCCGGCTTCGTCAGGTGTAGGACTCAACACTTAAATAAAACAATACACAATAACACTGAACACTCACGATAACACGACACAAAACTACAAAGTTTTATCGGATAACTCCTCGTCAAATGTTCATGAAATAAATATTTGCGTGGCCACGGCATAGTTAGTGTGCTTCCGAACGGAAACTGAAGAAATAATTGCTTATGAGTTGGTAATAGGTCAGCTGTATTTGTTTGTTTATAGATTAGAGATTAAGTCATAGATGGGGTTAGCTGCAAAGCTCAATTTGTCATTCAGGAGTACGTTAGGGTTTTCCTTCTGAGAAGTGTAAATGCTATTTTCCTCCAATACGTTGAGACGACGGCCTTTCCTTTCTTTATGGATAATGGTCATGTTAGTGTTTATATCAGTGTAGGTGTGGTTAGTGTCAATCAAATGTTCGGCATAACGAGATCTGATTCTGGAGAGGGGGTTTTTATGAGTAGGCAAGTGTTCTTTAAATCTTTTCGCAAAAGATCTGCCGGTTTGGCCTATGCAAATTTTATTTGGCCTATGTTAACTTTATAAACCTTAACGGTATTATAAAGAACATAATATAAATTATTATAATAAACAATTTCTAACAAAATTATGTAAATAGACGTTGCAATTAAAATATATTTGAGATTTTATGGTTAAGTAGTGGTGACATATATCAAAAACCTACTACAATAATAAAATTGTTTAAACTATAGAGATACATATTCATAGAATGTAAGGCATACAAAATCCATTTTATAAAATACATACATGAACTAATACACAAATACATAAATACAAACTTCCTGTCTAACACATTTTGTCTTAAAGTTTACCATGTTGGCCCTTTTCTAACGATGAATCAAGGACAATTGAATAATACAATCTGTTTGTAATTCATTAATTCAAATTTTTAAAGCTACTGTGTAGTTAACAAACTAAAACAATTAAATTAGAAGATTTAATTTAACTTTAGACACAAATTTAACCAATCATTTCCTCAGGTAATACATTTGGAAATCTTACATGGACACTTAAATTGTTATTTATAATAATTTGCAAAAACCAATATTGTTTAAGTTGTATAGTTTAAAGGCTTAATTTCTAATCAAGCAAACAATGCATATTGCAACAGACCACTCGTGCCGAACGTACATAGAACACACTAATGATTTGGACACTTCTTTATAAACTTAAAAAATATTTTTAATGTTCAATAAAGGTTCCAACTTCTAGCATTTGACGGATATCAAGTCTCAAAATCAATGAAGGCTAGTTTGATGCTAAATTAAAAGATTCTCTAAACCAAATTTTTTTGTAAATTTTAGGGGATAAACCTGAATTTAATATTTTTGGCAACACTTATTTTAGATTGAAACTGTCAGCCCGTAGATAAAAAAAATGTACACGTTATTTTACAAAAATATATTTAGTAAAATTTATCATAATCATGATTATTTAAACCAAAAATTACTCTAGACGTAACTAATATACCATTCTATTAGACTTTAAGTATTTGTTTGTTAGAGTATAATAAAATTAAAACTTATACAAGTTGCAGAAGCATGATATTTTTTGAAATGGAACAACCTTAGAAATGTTTAGTATCACTGTGGGTACTGGGAATAAAATTATTAAAAAACAATAGTAAATAAAAACACAAAAAGGAATATTAGAATTGCAATATTGAAACAGGAGTAGTAATTCAAAATACTATTTTATTTCAGACGTTGCAATATTCGACGAATTTTCTTTTTTTTATATTAATTCAAGAACTAAAATAACTACCAAAATATTAGTTTTTGTGTACTCAGAATTCAAAAAAGAATTATACTTTAATTTGAATATTTATTGGCGGAAAAGAGTTTGTGGTATAAGTAATGTTTTAACAGTGTGTTTTTTTGGTGCATATACTGGAATGATTGATCTATTACAATAAATGTTTTAAATCTGAATTCAGACTTCAAAAATAAGCAATGGTGATTGGGCCACAGTATCCCCTAAGCGATATTATGTTTTGATGGCGAGGAGCACATATTGGACAGTGAATATTTCATGCATTTCAGAGCTAGATTGAATATGGGACATAACTGCATTGCCATATCTCCAGGCCATTATGTTGCTGGAATGTCACATACTGTGAACAAGTTATATTTTATTTAATTATTGTTATGCATTCATAAATAAATTGGGTAAAATTAAAACATTCTGTAATAGAAAATTTCACACTACATAACTATAGAAACATTAGTATTAATTATGTTATCTAAGTATGTTTAATATATTTAATCACCAATAACATACGAGTTAGAAATTAATTATAAATTGTAGAACTATCCTATTAGAAATTTAAGCTAGTTAAGTCAAAAAAAAACTAATAAAAACTATTACACTATTTGTAAAATATAATAGTACAAAATGTATTTATTATTACTAAATTGGTTATAATGAAAACTGAATATAATCTTATCAATAAAGATATGTATAGTACAAGTAAACAAATTAAGGAGCATTTATTTTGCTTCTCTATTAAATAATTGTTTTTTAGGGATCCAGGTGCATTTGAAGAGGTTGGTATTTAATATCTAGAAAAGAGACTCAACATTTTAAAAAGATAAGTAGCTTAAATGCATTTCTTTTAAAGAACAAATGAAAGTTACCAACTTATTTCGAAACAACAAAGTATTTTGTTTTATTTTATATTTAGTCTTTATGTATAATAATTTTTGATCTCAAATAACGAAATAGTCAAACAAATAAGTTTTAAGCAAAAGCATTATTGATTTATTATACCTCGTCAAAAGTAGTTCAGTATTTTTTCTTTCTTAGTGCTACAGCAGTTTCGCCTCGACAGAATTAATCATCAGGTGTAACACTTATAACAGAAACATGACCAACACACATAAAAACACATCTAAGTTGCGTGCCGATTTGGTATTTTTGTTATTCTAATATACAAATTATTTTTTTAAGTAGCCTCTCACTACTTTTGATAGTAGTATTATTATGGAAATTTATTTTATTATATATATGTATATCCCTGATCCTGTTTCCACTCCTTATAATAATTGTAAATTATAAACTAATGTCAGGTTTTCTCTCTGAGTTTGAAAATTCTTAACCAGTTACACTCGAATAATTTTACAGTTGGAATGTTTTCATTGCCATATTTAATTTTCGAAACTCCGTCATAATTGCTATTTTATATACATGTTTACTAATATAAATGCACATATTCAGAATCAACTAAAAAATCTATTTGATTTCTTTACCTTTAGTCCCATAACTGTGCTTGGCCCGGACAGCAAAGTTAACAAAGTTTGTTTGCAACACTTTAACTTTACACTAGCATCCACCATTGAAACAAATTACTAAATCCATTACTCCAAGAATAATTGTTTTGTGTCCAAAAATGATTTTTTTTGTGGATATTAGTCAAAGTCATGTTGTTGAACGACTCATTTTGGTTTTCCTCGTAAACATTTCTTATGCGATCCCGGATCACAAAGGTCTTTGTTAACGGGTTTAGAATATTTCATAATTGCTGGTGGTAATGGTCTGTGTTAATGAGAAGGTTCATTTAGTATTTTAATTATGTTGTATTTAAAACATGAATCTGGGCCAGTAGGACATAAACGCCATGTTGAGGGAATGTACCACAACATGGGGTAAGAAAGAAAGTTGCACATCATACTGCAATTTTCTCTTTGTCTAAATCTTGTACATTATTTCTAATATCAATACCATAGAAACGTTGTAATTCTTCAATTACATTTACAGACAATATTATTTGTTATTTCAACTGTAGTTTATTCCTGTGCATAAAATACCTCAAGGAAAATTGTTAAATGTACTCGAGTATTTTTGAATGCCTTGTTAATGAATGTCAGTACCTCCTTCGAAATATTAGTTTGATTATTAGACAGTAAGAATTAAATTAACAACTCATTCAGAAACGAAGATTTGTCGAGCTATTTGTTAAAAGTTAGATTAACAAACTTTTACATAAATACCTTAATTCCTTGTACTGCTAGCAGTCCTGTTTTGACCACCTAAATACATAAAAAGATGGTTTATAATGATATTTCGTTTTCAATATTACCAACCTCATATATAAACTTACCAGAAAGCTGTTTTGTCCTTAACTGTTCGTTGGATTGAGACGACGTTTCTTAGCGGAAAAAGAAAATGTCAACTTATTTTGTTTTTCTAATGTGATAGTGTGACAAAACGGCAACTAGATAATTTATGTGGCGGCGAGTTAACTCTCATGAAAAGTAAGTAAGAACTAAATATGGAAAACGAATCAAACTAACGAAATTAAAATTAAAGAAAGTTATTTATTCAAGAAGATAATACCGCATCCGATTCTACTCTATTTCGGCAAACATTCATTAGATGTTATTGATGCAAGGTAAGAAGCCGAAAACATCCGTAATTGGGGAAAGTGCCAAACTTACTTCTTACCCTAAATAAATAATTTCCATAAGTTATATTCAAAGGGAAATACATAATTTAAATATTAAATAAATTAGTTTTCTAAACAAAAGCTCTATCATATTTGTCAATTCTAAATTAATTGAAAATAACACCTATATTATAATAATTGTATTGTTGTGTTGTCAATATAGGTTGGTTTAGGTTGTTATGTAAATTCGAATGTTTTTACAGTTTAATTAATTATTTTCAACTAATTAATTTTGTTTTAAATATAAAGTTTAATTTGTAATAATTTTGTATTTCATTTATTATCCTATGTTTTTTTCAGGAAGTGTGCAATGTGCTCTAGCATTTATCTTTCACAACATTAATTTAATTTCACTTGTTTTTATAATATTACTCAAGTCGCAGCCTATGTGTAGATTCTAACCATTCCAAAAATATATACAATGAATTGAGCTTTTTAAAAGTAAATTGAACTTCATAAACCTAATAAAATGACACGGAATTCAAAAAGTTCTATCTGGGCGTTCCGCTTCAGACTGTTGTTAACTGACTTTCGAGTAAATCAGTTATATGTGTATTTACTTTAATGAAAACGCTCTCAACCGTAGCTGTAGAGTTGGTAGACTGTTTGAGAGTTTACAGTTGTTAAAACGTTGTTTGAAAAGTTCACGACAAAGTCAGTAAACACTTATTGGTCCCGCTTGGGGATACTTTCGTCATGCCTGCGTCCTGTGACGTCATGACAAGTTACACTTACATAATGCAACTCTGAACTTATACTTGGAAAGTTACACAAGCAAGAGGTTTATTCAAAATGTTATAAATTAAGAACTATGAACTTGGGTATCGTTACAAATGGAATATATTTGTACTAATAAACAAATATAAATTAGGTTCACAAATTACTCCAACTACATTGTTTGTAGGGCCTACTATCTGTATTTGAAGTAATAAAAATACTAGAACGCAAATCCATTTTAAATTAAATATTTTGAATTCAATATACAACTGGAAAAATCTTTATTCTACTGGACAGATCTGAATAGAGATAGAGATAATGTTAACCAGCTCAGGTCTGATTCATATACAATTTCCACATTCGATTGTGATTAGGTGATTTTATGGATTTAAATTGTTTGTAACTTACCCTCAAACAAATATTTTTCTCTTTTAAGCAGTAATATATGACAAATAAGAAAATTTCTTATCTAACATAATTTTACATAACATAACATTATATAAATAAAAACAGAACAAAGTTTCTCATAAGAAACGTTTAATAATTCAAACGCGTTTCGATGACCAAGTCAACATCATCAGTGATGGTTACAAACTTATAACTAAGTTACTTAATTTGGTTACATGGTTCTTAACTATATATAGGCAGAGTCTTTGTAGGGGCGATGGTCTAAACGTGTAACGACCAATGGGAGAACAGTAACTTAATAATTGTAATGGGGATAGTAATTACAGGGGGAAAAACATGAATATATATATAAAGAGATACAAAATAACATATATATAAGTTAGAATCATGCATAATACACTCATAAACTGTATATGTGAACATGTAGGATATATAATTTAAAAAGATGATATGTGAAAATATTACATCAATCAAAATACGTATATATAAAC
>JAGFPH010005112.1:26091-38348 GCA_018207615.1 Philaenus spumarius
GTTTATATATACGTATTTTGATTGATGTAATATTTTCACATATCATCATTTTAAATTATATATCCTACATGTTCACATATTATACAGTTTATGAGTGTATTATGTATGATTCTAACTTATAAATATGTTAATTTGTATCTCTTTTTATATATTTTTATATTCATGTTTTTCCCCCTGTAGTTACTATCCCTATTACAATTATTAAGTTACTGTTCTCCCATTGGTCGTTACACGTTTAAACCATCCCCCCTACTAAGACTCTGCCTATATATAGTTAAGAACCATGTAACCAAATTAGTTATAAGATTGTAACCATCACTGATGATGATGACTTGGTCATCGAAACGCGTTTGAATTATTAAACGTTTTTTATGAGAAACTGTGTTCTGATTTTATTTAAATAGTGTTATTTCTCATAAGTCCAGTTCAAGTTTAAATTTTATTTAAATACATCACATCTCAAGTTTTTTTAAAATTTTATTATTATTATGATTTTTTTTACAAATAGGTGCAATTTCAAAACTATTCATTGAAGGTGGGTGTGACTTGCCATAAACCAAACAACACAACGTTTAATAATTTTATTTGGTGGTATTTGTATATTTGAATAGAGGTCAAATTCATAAAAATAACGTTACTCATTCCCTTAAACATATTATCTAAATCTAACATTTTACTTTTTTGTAATTTTGTTTATTTTATTGGAAACTATTTTTAGTTTAGGTCAAAGTTAGTCAGTTAAGTTCAATAAAGTTAACAGAGAGAAAACTGTTGTATACAATGTTAAATTACATTTTATTTACAAGCATTAAGTTATGTAAATTCTTCAAAATAGTGATATTCTTAACAAGGTTTAAAAAATTACTTTTTTCTCCAAAAAAATCAACACGATTATTTTTTCTTAAATTATTAAGGCAAAAATATTTGAATAACTTTTTACTTTACGAAATATTACGGATACTAAATTAAGTTATTTGGTTTGAAAATACAGTATTTCCAAAACGCATACATCATAGTGGCGTTTAACCCTAGAACCGGCAGATCGCACGAAACGTGCGATCATGACAACACATTTGTAACGCGTGATTGTATTGAATATTTGACCCACTAAAAATCTTCCAATCTCAAAAAGACAAACACCATTGGAAAGGTAATGTTTCAAACTTTATTTTTTGTATTTACAATTTCTTTCTAAAACGTATATTTACATACGTAATCATCGTTGCAGTTTATTAGTTTTCTACAAATCAATCGGCGCCCGAAAATTCATACAAAACATAACGAAATAACTCAACTTTCGTCAATCTCTAAAACCCGCCCAGTAGGTTGTCTTAGTTAAACCTATGTACCAATGGATTCATCACAATTTCCCCTATCCAAAACTTTCATCCAATCAAAAATCAGACCAATAGTATTAAAGTTAGAAGGGGTTTTGTAGACCCTTGCAATTTTGCAGTTTTCCAACCAATAAACAGCGTTATTTATTTCACGTGAGATCTGTATAACCTCAATTGTTTTTTATAGATATTTTGGTATCTTTGTAAAGATAATTCTTCAAGCTAACTTCCCCTGTAAACCAAATTTGCTATATTTGAACAGTTTATTGTGTAGGACCGTGGGAAAGTGACTGATAATACGGTCTCACCTAACGTTCAAATCTGTAGCGTAACGGACTTTTTCAACATAGGGAGACATACGAGAATGCGCGCGCATCTTGTACAGACGAGAGTTTTCTATATTTTTCTAACTTTTGTTATTCAAATACTTCTAAGTCAAACACTTTTATGAAAAGATAATTTACAAGTATACAGTTCAGTTCTTTGATTTATTCTCTACACTTTGTTATAATAATATTTTATTTTTGGGCACAGCATATATTAGTAAATTACGTTTCTAACTTGGCATACTTTTGATAGCAGACTTGTAGTAAGAACATAAAATCTCGTGTTTTCAAAATAAGAAATTTGAAAATGTTAAATGTTTTTATACAGTTCTATTTAGAACTAAATTACGAAACTTTTTTACATTTATGGAAAAAATTACAAAAAATTTTTACTACTTTTTATGTAGACTTAAAGTTGAACTTTTATTTTTCGTAACTGAACATTTTTTGTTTCTTGAGCTAATAACTTTCTAAATTTTACATCTATAATTTTTTTACTGGCATATACAAATTCTTTGAATCTTTCTCTACAAAAAAGCTACAGAACACTTTTGGATTGGGGTTCATTTACTATTTTTGGCGAATTTTTGAATAAATGCTTGCACACGCCAAAAAATCAATTTTCGTTAACATTGCCGGTTCTAGGGTTAAATAAATATTTTGTTCAATTGTGGACTAACAAAAAACTAAATTTTTACCAAATTATGTAATGATTGTACTGTAACAAATTGGATCATTAATGAATCATTAATAAGTATTTTGAATTAAAATGATCCATAAGTTCAACAATTTATAATTTCAACAAATTGTATTATTTGTAAATCAATGGATTCTGTTAATTTGTCTTAACCTTAATTTTTGAGTTATAATGTTATAATATGTTCGACAAAATAGCCTGGTCAAAAAAGTCAACTCTTTTTCTGTTTATGAATCTACTAATTATCTCAACAGCTACTTATTTTAATGCATGAAAATATAATTAATTTGCGTTAACAAGTACCGTCACTTATATAATACCCATCTTTTAAGGCTTTTTATATTGTGTCACATCCTGCAAGTTTACGATTTTACGATTACGATTTTTAAACTGGTCGAGTTAAACTTTTATTGATACTAAACAAAAACCCGTTAATAATTTCAGTCTTCTCTATTTCTATATCAAAGTTTAGTATTAAAAATATATGTTTATTTATTTTTTCAAACAAATTTTTAGTTAAAAGTAGGAAGTGGATAAAATAAATATAAGTATTGCAATTATTTTTTTTTTTATAACTTGACTAGTAAGAATGAATAAATAATTATAATTGCCGAATTGTCTTAAGGTTTTAACCCCGATAATCTGTGGTTTGATTATGCAAAAAAACCTTCAAAATAAAACTTAATATCAATTGCCTATATAATTTTAGCAATATTATTTTGATTTTTTACACAACTCACACTGTCACAATTAATTTATTGAGAGGGGTTTACATTTACTTAATTTTTTTACCACCAAAAATTAAACTGAAACGGGAAAAAACAATATACATAATATTATATGTTTATTAAAACAGACGAAATTAAACACAAAGCAAAGTATTTAAATCTGTATCCTCAGTGAAAATTGTATTGTAATTAAATACATTATTACTATATCAACAAACAAATATTACTGATAAAACAATAATTTCAGAGGTTTAAACTTCAAAATAATTTTGAAAATTATGTTTGTACAGACAGATATACAAAACAGATAACCAATACAAATAAACAAAACTAACAAGCAGGTAATACATAATACTAAATAAACTTTGTAATAAATACCTTTTATAGTAAAAATTATGAATAATGTACAATTACAATAACCAAATAAATACATAAAATAAGAGTTAGTTAAAATCACGTCTTATTTAACTAAGCATTAATTATTTGTCTGTTAAGTATTCACTTTTCTAAAATCATAGCCACAGATTATTCTAGGAAGTCATTATAATATGTTTTTATTCAATATTTATTTCCTTCACAAAGTTTGATGGATGTTGAATTCTTTTTTAGGAAGCCTATTCATGAACTTTGAACCAGATTGTAAGGGAAGTTTAATATATACGTTTAAAAAAATGTTTCTGCCACGATACTCACAAGCTTGCCTGATGCTGTAGTTGTGTATATTAATACTTTAACATGATCACACTTGACAAAGTGTACTTCAAGTTTGTAAATACACGGAAGTGTTAGTACACCACATTTCCTGGAATCATTGTTACAACTTTGTTTTTATTTAGCCCATCAATAATCATTATTGCTCTTTTTTTGCAAGACAAATACTATTTTCATATTCGTTCCTGTTGAGTTCCCATAAAGAAGAATCCCATAGTTCAGATAATATATACTAGCGCATAGTAGGCTATTATCGATGTACCACATGTCGCTTCAAATATCCCAGTATAAATATAACTGCGGTTATATTGAATCAATTAATTACTGCTAATGTCGTCTCACCAGTTTAACTTGTCATCAATTAGAAGACTGAAACATTTTATGTATTGCAATATCATCTAGAATAACACTTGGTTTCTAATCACTATACTGACCATCAAATAAAATGCGTTTAAGGCTTCACTCAATAAAAAACAAATCACTTGTTCTCATTTATTATTGAAATGTCAATTATGCAATTATGTAAATTATATTTACATTATTTACCAACAAACTACGTAAAAACAGTTAAAAATATGTTCGTCCTATAGATGTATTTATTGAATCTTTATGGTATGTTATATTCATAATCAAACGATTCCTTAATGTTGTAGGTATAACCCTTAGCATCACTAACATTTAACAAACAATATCACTTAAAAGTTTCGTACAGTTTTTTTACCATTGCAACTTGACATATTTATTTTGAATTCAATAACTAGAGTTCAGAAGTAGCTTCTGGGAGTGTTTCCCAAGAGATGTTTGTTCCCTGATGTGGTTAACCTTTTGTTTCTTGCTGTGACATGACTGAGTTTATGTGGGCTAGGAAAGTTAAAACTAATTTCAGAGTCATCTTCATTGTCCACATGAGAACTGCAAATTGTTTCATTAATTGTTATAATTTATCTAATGCCTGACTCATTAATAATTGATATTGATTTAAACTGTGCATTTAATGTGTCCTTTCATATTCATTATGCAGTCAAACATAAAAAAATCGAAACAACTCAACAATTCAATATTTACCTAATAGGCCAAATCAAAATATATGGTAGCAAAACTTTTACCAGGTCTTTTAATTTGTTTTAAATCAATACAGAATATTTTCTTTACAAATACAGCTAATTTCATAACAGTTGTAATTTGTATAACAACATTAGTTTAAGCATATTGTTTAGATTGTTTATATTGTGTATTAATTAACCTGGATGTTCTATTTCAATAATTCTTGATTATTACATTGCAATAGAAACAATTTGTTATACGAAAATTATTATAAGATTATTCTCAAATTGCATAAGTAGACACAACTGTCCATTCAAACAAATGCAAATACTTACAAATGTTATTTTGAAAAATCTATATTTTCAAAGAATGTTAAATAAATATTAACAAATTCACTATCGATATAAATAATATATTCTTAAAATAAAGAAAATATCTTCTGATTTCCTAATCTGGTTAGTCGATTTGAAAATAAGATTAAATTTAGAATTGTATAAAAGTGAATAGACAAAATTACATCAAATATTATTTTGTTCGCTAAGTACAACAAGAAGTAAATTGTATTAATTGGTAATTGTCATAAAATTAAAACATATTGATTAACTTAAGCAGAGTGTATAGCAAACTGATTGTATTTGCTACATAAGTTTATTCATAAGTGACATGTCAGCAATGAATGAGAGCACAGTATCGTTAATTTCCCTAAGAGGACTTCAACTCGCATGCTATAAGTGTCCTTTAGTTTTGTAATGTATTCTAATTAGGCACTCTAATGAGACGGTGACAACAAGTGCCATTATGACTTGCTTCGTGGCATTTTACTAGAATCTACATCACACAACACAGTGTTTATATATGATTTATATGACGTTTATAAATATGTTTGAAGCGACTATATAATGCAGATTATAAAGCAGGTGATCGAGTGCATTTAATAATTAGAATTAGTCAAGTTAGAAAAGTTGTTAACATGCACAATTAAAGTACATAATGGAGTCTCAATGGAAGTATTGTAACTATAGTATTGTACCAACCAATTCCTGTATATTTAATTCTTAAACCAAAAGCATAAATTTTATAATATTATTAGTGTCTGTAATACAATATATATTGCATTAAACTCTTTGTTTATTTACTAACGTTTACGTCTAAATGATTTAAACAGAATAACCTACATCTGCTTCTAAGTTTAACTTAGTTTCACACATTTTGAATTATGTAATAAAATATTTTACATAATTCCAGGAAAATGTTTATTTTATCTTGTTAGTTTATTCATTCAGGCAAAATATATAACCATATTAATAATTAACAGTCGTTCTGGCTTATAGAGAGTGAGTTCTGAGAATCTTATTAGCAAAGGCAAACTAACTATAAAATCACTATACAATTTCTGCCATTTTTGTATAATTACATTTTCATAAACAAGCTTATTTATAAATCAAATTAAATTTCTTTATTTTGTAAATGTTAGCCTCCACTACCTATATAAAAGTTGTTAAATTGTGTTTAAATGAAAATAAAATTTTCTCTTTCTGTGCAAATATTCTAAACTTTACAAAATATGTAACTGTATTTGGTAAAACGAAAATGCAATTCGGTTTTCAAAAACAAAGAACTAAATGTTTCTTTCCAATCATTCTATACTAACGTATCCCTTCACTTTTCTCAGAAATCTGTATAAAAAATAAAAATAAATACATTACTTAAAACTATAAAAGTTTTTGTAGGAATAACATTGCCTTGCATTGTATTGTTATACAATTATATTACTGGGGTATAGACTTTATCAAAGTGACTTCATCATAATGTTTGTCCATATTATTAAAATAATAATTAATTCTAACGAAAGTGTTGTTTTAATAAGTTAAAAATACAACTTGATTTTAACGGTAAAAATCCCTTGTAGTTCCTGGATTTTCAGTTTTATAATTAATTTTGTAAAATTGGATTTATCTAGGACTACTGTGGGTTGGCATCGTATGTAGGGCACGCTTAACAAGTTAATTCGAGCGGAGCGTTACCTGCTAGAATGAACTGTTGAACCCTGACTTGTTCGAAATGGAACAGTAACTTAGAAAAATATACTCCTCCTATGTTCTCAGACTCCAGAACACTAAATTTCTAACATAGATTAATTTTTAATTATCCATGTTTCATGTCCTCGTTTTTGGTCTTTTTTTAAACAGTCAAACCATAAACTACAACGATGATCGTGTTTGTACTAGACTACCTTGTAGATACCATAAAGAAAATTCAACTCAATGTTTTTATGACGATGTGAATGACGTATCAAGAAACTATTGTTTAACACGTTTATAAAAAAAATACTAAATTATCGTAATGTAGAGATGTAAATTATGGTATTTATTAGGCTTCATATTTGGCTATAATGAATTTGTGATATTAAAGCCTAAAAACGGTCAATTTTGATACATGATACAATTAATTATGAAAGCAATTTTAATATTTTTATTGTTTAAGGCAACGTTATCAGCGATAGTAAATGCATCAAAAATCAAGTATCAAACAGAAATGTACAATACGAATAACGTTAATTACAATAATAACTAAACTAAATTACTATGAAGATTCTAGTTTGTTATAAATATCTCATTGTTCCTTAGCTGTAAATAAATACTGGTGTACATCTATAAGGAACAGTTTTTGTGTTGAATGCGAAATATAAACTAGATATAGTATTTTATTTAATAGCATGTGTATATATATTTGACTTATTACTATGCATTAGTGATACTTCAGCAATATCAGGATGTTGTAGTTTATAATAATAATACTACAATTGGATTAACTTAATGAGAAGGAAAAAGCAAAGTACCTTAATTTCTTGCATCGTTTGACTTTTGTCAACATACATAAGTAACTAATGCTTGAGTTATGTTTTCTAGAGAATATTTCTGAGGTAAGATATATCCTACAAAAAATATTAAAACCAGGCAAAGTCACTATTCAAAAGATTGTTTGTCATTTATCTCTTTATACTGAAATTATGGCCTTATTCATTATCCAGCAGAAGACGTCTACCGATTTAATTGTTTAACCTTCTTCCCCGCCTTGTTAGTTCCCCTCATTCTTATTATATGAAACTAAAGGCATTAGCAGGTTCTACTGCAGAAATCATTTTTAAGCATTTATCCTTACAAATATATTCTTGTTTTCAAATAATAGAATTTATACTAAATAAAAGTTCGAAAAAGTTTGGATTGCACCCATGTGTTTTAAATGTTACAATCTCAAAGAAATATAATTGTATAAACTTTGATAGTCTTTTTTCAGAAGGTTAACGTAATTTTATCAAACAATTTAAAAGTCTAATTATATAATTTGTTTTGAGTTTAATAAACAGTTAAAAGTTTCTTTAAAAATGCATGCTTAGTTTAGTTTTGTGGGAGCAAATTTCAAAAAGTATTACTTATTACATTTTAAAAAAAAAATTATTTGAGTCTATACTTACCAATGAAAAAATAAGTTATTAATTAAAACATAATTAATTTAAATATCCTTTTTACTTTAAAATCCATTAAATTACTAAAATATCAGTAATTCATATGTATAAATTTAAGTATGTTTATTGTTTTCTTATTATAATATCATTTACGATTTTTTTATTGCTGTTAGACGGCTACAGAGCACTCTAAATATTTTTATTAAATTTCCAATTTTCAATTCCTTAAAATGTATTCATCGCTGTTAATACGTAAGTTTTAAACTCATTCTTAACGATGTATGCCTAACTCTTCAAGGTAATGAAATACTAGTCTGAGTTGTGTACAGTCTAAGAAACTATTTTTCCTTCTGATGATTTTACTTATAATATTATTAATAGAAATGAACAACACTGAAAAACATTTGTTTGACTATATCAACTGTTTTACACTTCAAACTACATTTTATGATATAATCAAAACCATAGTTTTCTGAAGTTTTTCCCCCAACTCGGAGCAGCGTAGAGTACGTAGAGTTATTAAAAACCATACCTTCGAATTTTATCTTAACCAGTAAAACTTATAAATATGTTTTTTTACTGTCGATCTATAAGTTTTAATATAACTGTAAGTAAGTACTATATATTATGTGAAGAAGATTTAGATCTGCTTTATAATAACAGTAAACTATACGACACACTTTGTGGAACTAAATCGAAACAGTTTTAATGTAATTAGTTATTGACCCGCATGAACCTGAATATAGTCGCTGCACGTATACCGTCACTTCTTTAATAACCCTACCTGACACGCTTTATTCAAGGTTCCTTCGGATGCAGAAACTGCCTTCTTTGCGCGACCATTATTTAGTTACTCGTCATATTACAAGGAGTTTAAAGCAAATGTAGAACGATAACAAACAATAATACAAAAAAAAAGTATTTAACCTGATTGGTATTCTGAGGATCTGCGAAAATGTAAAATTTGTAAGATTGTACCCTAGTTTCTTACGTTTACAAACAACCTGCCGAGTTTCTTTAGTTAATCACGTACAACAGGGTAATTCACATTTCAAGTTAAATGCAGAAAAATATACAAAATAAACAAAATATAGTATTTAACCTGATTGGGATTCTGAGAATCAGCGAAAATGTAAAATGTTTAATGTCGTACCCTAGTTGCTTACCTTTACAAACAAGGTGTTGAGTTTCTTTTGTTAACCACTTGCAACAGGGTAAATTCACATTTCAAGTTAAATTTAAAAAAAAATAGATCATGAATAACAATTTGTTGATTCATAAATTATACGCCTCCAGCAAAAAGTTATATGTCTTTAAATAAAAATGTATACGCCCTTAAAATTGTACTACATTTATATTCACACAAAGAGAAAAAAATCCCCCCTTCATATTAAACAACCTAAAATCCCCCTTACTATTAAAATTAAAACAATTTAAGCCCTCCCATTTAATTAACTATGCAATTTTTTTTTATCATTTACAATTCTCAAGTACAACACATGAGCACATCTTGAAATAAAATAAAGTGTTATGTTATACTAGTACAAATCTTGATAATTAAATAATACCAATACAGTCTAGAATAAAATGTATATTTAAATAAAGTAGATAATTTTATAATTAAATACAATTAAAAAGTAAAAAAGAAATATTAATTAATTATATTGTATTTAATTTTGTGAGACCTCACGTGATAAATAAACAAACAAAAAGTATTATAAATTATTTCGAAATATTTCAATATGGGACTGACATTCCAAAAAAACTGTAGCTATCCCATCCGTGTAAATAAATAGTGTAATGCATACAATGCCTTGTGTTTGTAAATTAAGAAAATGCTAGTTCATATAACCTTAACAATTTATGGTTAAAAGTTCTGTTGTGTTTCAAATGTTTAAAAATTGTATTGCTATGTTATTAACACAAGTCACGGATATTATATATTACTAAGTCCTATAGTTGTTGAAGAACTTATGTACAACTTAGAATAAAGTTATAAGTAGCCAGTTTGGTGATGTAAAAAAAAAAATACATTATTACTTTTGTAATAAATAAATTTGTGGTAAAAACTAGTTTAAAACATATTTTAAGACATGAGAATTATATTTTACACAGACTTAAATGTTTTGCTCAAAAATAAAGAATTTGTTTATATTAATCATATCTTCACAATTTTATAGGAACTAAAATAATATATGTATGAATTTCTTTTCCTTTTTCAGGGCAAAAATCCTGAGAGGTTGTCATCACCTGGATATGTTTATTAAGATGGTCGTTAAAAGGCAATATGTGTTAGAATACCATGTATGATGCGAACAAAATGAATCTGATTCAGTTTAATAATTTTTCAAATTTATGTCAATGAATAGAATCCGATCCTTATAGCCCACTAAGGGTTTTAGAGACATCATGGATATACGTAGGTTGATACTCTATTTTAAATTATAAATGTAATTATATCTAAAATAAATACACAGCTGCAGTAGGCCTACCAGGCAAGCTAATAATAATAGTGCTAGACAGCATAGACTGAATATATACATCAAACTTCCTTCCCAAACTGGTGCTAGAATGATAAAAAAAGAGCATCAACAATTTTCCGTCAGGAATTTTTTTCCGGACAGCTATTATTTTCTAGATATTTCTATTGTAGAAGTGGTTCTATGTAGCCGGCCTTGAACTCATGGGTGTGTTCTCCAGTTTTAAATTAAACGTTATAGTTGTAGTCTTTGGTTATTTTAAATTATTTGTTATATGTTTTTAATTGTTAAAAATTTGATTTTCACAAACCAAATGTTTTATGTTGTACTATTTTTATGAAATATTCTATTTAAATGTAGATTAACATAATTTTATAAATTAATGAAGGCCTATAATTTAATTTTATTTTGAACTTTATAGATTTTGCTCCGTCTATAGTTAGGATTTCTTATCTTTGTGTAAATTTTATTGTGTTTGTGTATTTTTAATGTTAATTTATATTCGAACATATGGATATATATGGATGTATTTTGGATAAATTAAATAAATAATTAATAATTAAATTAATTGTATACTAATATTTATTTTGACGAATATGAGTTCATATTTAAGTTCAAGGAATTTCTTCTATAAAAATGTATATATGAAGAATGAATATAAAGAGTTTTACAAATTACCTTAAAAAAAGGAAAGAGCTAAAATTCTATTCGTGAGGGTTGGCTGCAGCTGCCCTTGGGGGATATTGAACATTGACGGTGCGGAGAGCATATTGGACGGTGAATATTTAATGTATTTCAAAGCTATTTTGAATGAGGAATTGGTCATAGCTCCCAGCCATAATGCATGTATATATTGTAATTATTGTAGCTTTAACAAAAATAAACATTGTATACTCGTTGTGTAAACTGTTTAAAGAATAGTGTTTTAATTAAAGAGCGATAACTTATACGTATTGCCGCCACTTTAAAAACGAATTGTAGAATTTATAAATTTGGTTGATATTTAATTAGTTATGTAAAATAAATCTAGTTTAAACTAGTTACACGTGGACATAATTTATCTCGTTACAAGCAAAATAATTGTGAACTTATCTGCGTACTTCTAACATTTTCAATCTTCGTAAAACTTAAGTAATTAAAGTAGCAGTATAATGAGAAGTAATTAACGAGATTGCATAATATAGTCAATTGATGCTATATTCTACGAGGGATATAATCGCACGTTAAATCATCTTTAATTGGGAAATGCAGGGAAAACAGCAGCCAGGGCTGTTCCATAGTTATATACCGGTTCACGGGAGGAATCTAGACGACTCTAAGGACACGAACCATCGCTGGATAGTCTTCTGGTCTGCAGGAACATCGCCCAAACCTCAGACTTCCAGATCACCTAGTAGGAACGTGCTGCAAACTACAATAAGGCAGAGTCGGCGTCACCCTTTTAATTTAGCATAATTTGCAGCATTAG
>JAGFPH010005112.1:46472-69294 GCA_018207615.1 Philaenus spumarius
ATATATATATATATATATATATATATTATTTAGCATTGTATACAACACATAATTCTCTCCTCATGAATTGATACAAACAATGTATAAATAAAACAAAACACATTCAAATCATTGTAAATTAAAGCTTTACATTACACAACTGTCTTAATATTAAAATATAAATAAAATGTGATTAAATATAAAAATCGTTTGGTTAGGTTACATCTGATAAGCATACATCTGATACATCTGATAGCATGATAATAATAAAACTTATAAAATATAAAAAAACTTATTATTTTCTATTAAATAAATCCTTTAGGATAACAAATTATATTGATTTCTTAAACTGAAAGAAACTAAAAACCAATTACAAATCTAAATCAGTTTTTGATATCTATTTCTAAAGGATACCTTCTAATGGCAGGAGGTGTTGTATCATCCTGTACATTCGAGGTACCTTGGTCAGGGGTTGTTTCATTAAGAGGGAACAATGCTTGACTTAGATTAACCCAAAGTTTTTTTGTGTTCAGGTAACTTCGAAAATTCGTGAGATTTAATTTAATTGCTAGACATCAATTAATGTATAAAGGAATTATCTTGATTTATGCTCTGGTGACCATTAAGTGTCATAATTTTATCCGCATGAGTTTCCAAAATGTTTGCCTGTTATCTAACCTTACTTTATAAGGTAGCCTACACGTTATAAGGTTTTATAACATCACCTTTACGCCATTTTTTATCTGAACGATACTATCGCATCTTATCCCCTTCTGTATATTTTTTAAACATTTACCTTTAAAATAATCTTTTAGTTTTTGTAAATTTTGAGTTAGTTCTAACTCTCTATTAGGTCGCAATAAGTCAAACCTTCTTCTTCATTTTGTCCCGAACGTTCATTTTGAGGTTGTTTTACAAGTAGTACAATGTTTTGAATTACGGTAATCAAACATTAACCTATCAATGAAAGTTTCTATATTTGTATAATTTTTAACAGCAATTTTATCACATTTTTATTCTGTAAGTACAGAATTTTCAGCTGCACAAATTGCAGATGGATGGTACGGAGTTGTAAAATTATGTTAAATTTACGAATAATATTAACATTTTAACTTAGTAACATTTAACATTCACTTTTATAAAATTTAAGGGTTTTAATATCACGTTAATTATAAGGCTTCATTTATAAATGTTTATGTAATATTTTTAAATCTATAATTTTTTTATAAAACCACTTTCCTGGAATTGCACATATTATAAGACTTCCAGTATCTAGCATATTGGTTTACCTTAAATTTCAAATTAAAACAAAATAGGTTTAGTTATAGTGCTAATACTATCATTAAAATTACACTATCATTAAAATATATAGTTTGAAACATATCTTAATTGACATCGTTAACTTAATGATTATAATGCTTTTCCTCATTCATTGCTTAAGTTAATATCTGTAAGTTTTATATTATTTTTAATTCATTTACTAACCTTCAAATGGTCCTATTATACATCTTTAGTGTTAATCGGTCTTACTAGTTTCGACACAACCTATATCATTGAAAAAACTCTAGACGATAATCACTTAACACAAAGCACTAAACAACACATAAAAATAAAAAATAAAACTTTTCGTCAATCACATAGGTTTTGTCGAAACTAGTTAGGCCCAGTAGCAGGAAAGGGAAATAAGAAGACAATTTGAAGGTTATTAAATTAATTAAAAGATTTTATATTAACGGTAAAGGAAGTAGCATTCAAAGAAATTAATGTTTATACTATGTCTTCCTTTTGGCCTACTTTAGAAACTTGTTGACTTACCTTTAAGTTTACACACATTAGACAAATAAAATTACCCTTGTGATTACATTTTAAACCTATGTATGGCAAAGAACAGACTATTAGAGGTTACATGATTCTATCACAACAGTTACCAAAAGGTTTCTTACAACTGGTAACCTTTTGAAGGTTAGGTAGTTTTCCTAGAGCGAGATTGTGACCTGTAGTCGTAGAACTAGGTGTAGAGATGCATCCGGTATTCTTGTGATTCCCTAAATCCTTTAAAGCGTTCTATTTTGAAAAAATCAAGAATTTATCTCCAGTCCAATGTTTGTGTAGAGTTGCGGTGTTCAAATCTGAAGTTTCAAGAGATAGTGATAGTTCAACTGCTTTCTTGAATGTTAACTTTTCTGTCTTAATAAATTGCATTTTCTTTACATTGTCACTTAGTACAGTAGACCAGATACAAATGGGTACTTTAATGTCGCGATTTGCAAACAAACAGTCCTTAGCTCCCCTTTCTAAAGCAATTACAACATTCGAATCATTTTGATTTTCGGCCTGCCTTATTTTGTTGAAATTTGTACCGCTGCGCTATCTCGGAAGGTTTAGGATGCAAATGGTTTAGCATAATATTGTTTAATTGTACAAACGTTTTACTAAATATTTTATCTAGTTGACATAAATCATGTAGGATACCAAATGTTTTTCCACCACGCAAAGTCAACAGAACAATTGTTTTTTCCCATAGGATATACTTACTATGTCGTTAAAATTACTAAACGAATAATCGTCCGTATATATTGCACAATTTTCGGACCCTTCGCCAAATTCTGACATGTGACCAATGTGTAACTAGTTATTTATGGTGAATTATTTAGGCTTAGCCAATTTTTAGAATTAACAAATAAGAAAAATAGGCCTAATAAAGCACCTAACTTATTAAATACAACTAATAATACTACTAATTAATAATTTCAACTAAATGTTTTACCTTTTAACTTTAGTTCTCAGTTCATAGCAAGTTTAGACAACCTAAAACGTATTGTTTCACTCAGATTAGCCACTAGACTTATGCCTACCTTGAGTTATGAAATACAATTTCATCTTTTAATTTAATTATATTCGTCCTCGTCGCCTTGCAATGTCTCAAGCATCTCTTTTACGCCATCAGATACTTTATTATTAACGCTTTAACTATTAGTACTTAAGGTTCCTTAAACATGAATATGCGACCTCATTAACGTCAGACATATAAGTATTTTTATTCTTAGACCGGTCTACAAGATGAAATTTGGTATCACTTCCAATAATAATAATGCATAACATCGCATACATCACATACACATTCATATACCCTTTATACTATGGTAATGGTTATCTTATTAAAATTTACCTGCTCCAAACTTCCGTTGTAAAAAATGGTTTTAGATTATATTGTATTTTAATAACTGTTTTACATATTTTTATATACTACGATCAGATTACAAGTATTCACCCGGAAAAATAATGTTTGAAATTAACAAAAACAAATATATCTTACGTTGTTAAAATAATTTATATCGTATAGACCTAATATGTTTAGAATATTTTTATACTATGATCAGATTTCAAATATTAACACGGAACACTAATCTTTAGATGCACACTAACAAATATACTTAATTCTGTGGTAACGGATATACTATTTAACCTACACAAAGCTTCAGTTGTTAAACAATGGTTTTAGTTCATATTCTCACCACACATATACCCTATTACCACCGAGACGATTTCGTATGAGTGTTCAACATACATACAGTCTAAACAACGACATTTTGTTTATGAATTGGCACCACACATACATCCTAGAACAACGAATTCAGTTGTTTATGTGAGATTTAAAAACACATACGTCCTAAAATAAAGAAGACAATTAATTTGTATACCCCTGTAGTGACGTAATAAAATGTTCTTTCTATAAACAAGCAAATCTATCGTCAAAACAAATTATTCCAAATTAAGTATCTATAATATACGTAGGCTATGCGTACTTGAATTATCACAAACATTTACATTTCTTTATTTTCGTGTAAACAAACTTAGATTATTATTATTTATTTATAAGTATTTTATGTTTTTATTTTGTTATTTAGATAACCGAAGTATACAATTTGTATAGTGTTAAACATTTGAAGAATGTTTACTCCTGCATTAAATAATTTAAAAATTTACATTAAATAATAATATATTTTTGCTGTCACAATTATTATGACTAATGTTATCTAATTTTACAGTATGCATCTTGTCAGTGGCCTACAACGTAAAATTCAAATTAGTACAGTGTTTAGTGTTTAAGGGTTAAATTTATTTATGTGTTTTTAACGTATGGTAACTAGACCACTCAATAATGGCTGAATAGGAGAAATGGCAGTATTGCGACAAAACTAAATAATTATTATTGTGCCAGTAAGTTATTTTAATATAATAATAATAATATTACATACAAATTTAGAGGCATTGTAATATTATTTGTTTGTAAAATTAGATTTTTTAGATGGACAAAGCAGTTTGTGGAAAATTGTATTATATTTTTATATATTTATTTTTAACAAAGGTAAATTTCCCAGTTAAGAAATTAAAAACTTTAAAGAATGGCGAAAGTTTCAACAGCCAAACATTTGTAGTGTATGTTCTGAGGCGTAACTTAACAACGCCATATCTAACTCCAACAGTGTTTGTGCCCTTATAGTGTCGTTCCATTCATCAAGTAATTGGTATGTTTATTAGTAATTTGAACAGTAAATGTATACTATATGAGCAATGCATAATAAAGACACTGATATGTGGTAATCAATCTAAATTAAATTAAATCTTTACAAAGGCGCTTTAAGTCAACACATTAATAATTGTAAATCTGTTAACGAAAATTGCAAAAAGATTGTAATACAGATAGTTGAATTATTTACTTTTAATTAAAAACTCTGTTTGGATTTAAAACTTAAATCGACCATATGCGTAAAAAACATTAAAAATACCATTTGTAAGATTTAGGAAACTTAAACACATAATATTAAATAAATGCTAAAAATGTAATTCTTTACAGTTTGTAGAATGTTTAATACATTATTTTGATCGGTAACAAAAGTAACATTTTAATGATTTATTGTCCCGCTTTTATATTTATTAAAATTATTTTCCTATATTTTTTTTCAATGACAATCAAAATATTAGACAAAATGTTTTAACACATTATATTTGTTTATTCTATTAGATTGTAAAACGCATTATATTTCACAAAATTTGAATTTATCACAAAATTATTTACAATATGAATAAATTTAACAAAAATCAAAGTTGTTTCTTTGAAATAACAAAACATTCGCAATATATATGTGTACAAGATTATAAGGTTAAATGCATATGCAGATGAATAAGAGATTCGTAAATTTTAACCAAACTGAGTAAAATCTAGCGTTTACATTGTTTATTAGTAATAGTAAGAAGACAATAATGCTGATTTCAAAACAGTTAAAAAACAGTTATTTCCGCAGAAGTTTGCATTCTATAACGACTTCCTTCAATGACATACTATTTTATAAAATGTTATAATTTATAAACTGTAAAATAATAACAAGTGCCTCAATAATAATAAATAATAGATTAACAATAAATTTACAATATTGATGTAAGGTATATCCAAACAATAAACGTTTATTATCCGAGATATAGTAGTACTACGTTGGATCGTTTGCATAAATCAGCACGCTTAGGCTTTATGTACTGCACTAAATCTGGATTATGCAAATGTGAGACGAGGTGTAAATTTTGTCTTCAACTAAGCGTATAAAACAAAAATTAGATGAAGCACAAATACGACGTAGATATTTTCCCAGTTATTGAGAGTTTATTACATGGATAATGTTTTTCAATTAAAAATTAAATTGATAAATATTGATAGCAGAACATTTGTAAAGATTTGTATTTGTCAAAACAAATATTTATTTGAAAAATTATCTTTTGTCTGTTTTCTACAAGGCTCGATTAAAAATTGACAAACATACTTGATAATATAATGTTTAGGTTTATTTTAAAAAAAAGTACTAGCTGAATACCTCTGCTTCGCTACATAAATTTTTTACATCACTATATTACATAATTATTGAAATAATTTTCTTTCATCTTTTATTTTACGAAAGTGAATTATTACATTGTATATTCAATTAGTTTGGAATTTATTGTTCATTGGCTGTGTGTCAATCGTCAGGGTATGTGGGCTAAATAAATTAAATCAATTAAAAATAAAGAATTCATAATGAAGATCGTCTTATTTTTCAACCGCTAAATTTACAGACTTTTTAAAATCAGTCTTAGATGATTGTTGCAGATTGTACAGATACCCTACGTTTTTAATATGCGAATCCAAGATCGGGATGGAATTGATCAGTTTACGCTTTTTAAATATTTTCTTAAAATTAATAAGTGTTGAATTTCAGCTTTCTAGTTTTATAATCATATTATTTCTGCTAAGATGCTTGAAACATTTGTCTTCTTGTTATCCGATTTTCTTAGCTTTGTCTTTTCTTCGCCTCGAAAAGAAAGGCGAAGAAAATACAAAGCTAAGAAAGGCGGATAAACAAGAAGACAAATGTTTCTAGTTTTAATTAAATAATACCAATTAATATTTATTGTTTTTACAAGTTGTTATCACATTTTCACCCCTTAACAGCACGTAATAAAATCTAAAAATGGTTTACTTTTTACACGTCTTTTTCAAGAAATAAATGTAAAAAATTTCAGCTTTCTAGCTTTAAGAAAAATATAATAAACTAAATATTTATTCCTATATTAAATTTTATTCCTATATTGTAATATATTTTTAATAAATGAATTTGTCTTCAAAATTTATTTATTTGTTCTGCAACAATTTAGATTCCACACACTTAAAAAAGCTCTTTATAAATCCCACCAGGTGTGACTGTTGTGACGTTCGTGAAGATCATGAACCGACATTGGTCGCACAACTTACATCACCGTAGTGTGTCTTTATGTTGTCAGTTATAATTTAGTGGTAGGTCATATGTCACTGCAGATGACGATGCGTTTGAAAATTAAAAGTATTTTTGTGATAATTGTTTTCTGTGTTTTTATTTTTTATTTTAGAAATAAATATTTCTCACGAGTCTAGTTTGATATGTTCATAATTAAATTAATGATTTATGAATACTTTTACCACTTTAAATTATTAGGCATTTTAAATAATAAAGCACAAAAATAGGCCAAACCTACGATAATTTTAGCACTAAAAGGGATCGAGATGCGGTTTTTGCAGGATAGTTTGCGACCACATGCTATCGATGAGAAATCAATATAGCATCTTAAGAACAATTATTTATTTTAAAGTGCATTTAATGAGCTGAATACAGAAAAACTTATCGGTCGATAATGACAGAAATGGGACCAATGTTGGTAGTCGGGGGTTTTTAAGGTCGCTGAACACGAATAAAATATTGGCGATGACACCCGGAGCACCTAGGGCCCAAGGAGGATGATATCCACGTCTTATTTTGGATTTTTCTAGAAATACTTCACGAAATTGATCGAAACTCGTCACCCCGGGGTTTTTGAGGGCGCTCAACACAAATTATATCAACGATGCCCCTTGGAATCTCAAAGAACTAACCAACTTGTTCCAGTAGTTGCAAGTGAAATACATAATATTTAGAAAATTATTAAAAAACATAACAAATTACTTTCTTATTTCTGATTCATTCTTTCTTTATTCTACTGTTGATTTCATTTTGGTGTATCTTTATATTAAATAATGACTACGTTTAACTTATTTCATATTTTTCCTTTTACAATCCACCATTTTTCTTCCCTTCATCAATTCAACAATCATAAAATATTTCTCTTGTCGGAACATATAGTTTTCCATTGGTATTCCTAGTAAAATATTACATTATCCTTAAATATTAAATAAATACCATTTTTCGCAATATATAATTATAATTTTTGAACACGGTTTTCAACTAATTTTGGCTTTGTATAATGCTTCACTTAGCTTCCGAAAGACAAATTTACCCGATAAATACAAACCAAGCAACATTCAATTGGCAGAGACATAGATACAGGTTATATATTAATGGCTAATTCAAACAATAAAAAAGTATACATCTGGAAAATTCTGCCTACTAAAGATGCTTTCAAGCAACATTTGAAGCAGGTGTATTTGAAAGTTCAGAATTGGTTGTGTATAGAAAATTTTCGGAATAAAACAGACTCTCAATGGGATTCCTTGATTCCCATACTGATGACTTATGTACACGGTCCGTCCAGTATTATGAATTTGATATTCTTGCTCATGAAAAATTGATAGCGGTTATTCGTGAGGATAAAGAAAATACGGGTTAACTTGGAAAATCGCATTCAAGAATCATGCGGGTCTAAATTCACCAATATGAAGAATTATTCCGATGCAGAAAGTAACGAAAATCAGGATGATGATTATTTAGATGACAAAAATGAGGACTACGAAGAGAATGATTCAATATTTGTATAAATACTGTTAAATATAAAATTTGTATTGAATAATTCATGGTTTTTCCTTTATTATATACGTCACATATAATATTCATCACATTAATAAATAAGATTGTAAAACAAGATGTAAACTTGTCACTCTAGAATTTTTGGGGATACTTAAACCTGGACCTCAGGTCATCTCCAATATTATATTTGTGTTCTGCTACACCAAAATACCCACAATACCAAAAAGTTGCCCATTTCTGTCATTATTGATGAAATTATAAATGTTTCTTTAATCAGTTCATTGGATGCACTAAAATATGTTTCTTATACAGCTATGCAATAATTGATTTCTCATCGACCGGATTCCTGGCGGATTCCTAAATTTAATACAAAAAACTGCATCTCAATCCGTCTTACTGCTAAAATTATCGCAGGTTAGTGTTTTATTTCCTCGCCTAAACTGTAAACCTGATACAAAAACCTGAAAAGTTTGTTTGTAATAAAGTTACGGAATTACAATAATAAACGACAATTCTCACCATCTCCAATATTTTATGTTCATCTCTAGTACATCTTATATGTACAATTCCGAGAATTAAAAATGTCTTGAAAAATATTCGACAGACATTTAGAGGCAGATTCTTCCTTAGAGGCGTACTTTGCCAGATATTTGATTATCACGTGTTTTGATATACTGCCAAAATCATTGTTTGCTCTTTACGTTTGTAAATTCAACGAATTTTAATGATTTAGCAATTAATATTTTTCTATACATTGACTTTATTATTTTTTTGCAGCGAAAATTCTTCTTGAATTGGTTTACAATATTAGATTTAACAAACATTTGTTCTCTAATTAGTTTCAAGCAATTGCTTAGTACGCCAGATATGTCTTTGTTTGAATTCCATTGAACATTGAACATTGACTATGTTCAATGTTCAAACACTGAACGATGTTCATCAATGGCAACATTCAGTGGTCCATTGTGCAAAGGATGAATAGATGCTAGTGGGTTAGACGGATTAATTGCACACTTACTTAACTGCCATAATACGATTAACATTTAAAAGTTTATGTTCGGGGAGCTATTTTATCATTTTTATGATCAGGTGCATGGACATCCATAAAAAAACCATGCAAATGACTTGAATCTATATGCTGTAATTCAAATCGAAACAAGTAATCGGAAATTTCGAATATTTTACAAACATCCTTTTCAATAAAAACAGTTGCACTACATGAAAATAGATTTTAATAAATAATGAATTGGTACTTATAAGTTTATAAGTAATGAGGAAAATTGTTTTGTTACTTGAGATTCAATAAACGAAAGGCTCTTCCTCTTTAAAATTATATTTTTATGAGTTCTTCTAAATGAATCATTGCTTCAACCCTACGTTGAAACCAGTGTGTTTTTTATGAATTATAATCTTCCCTCCCCATGTACTTAAGCTTCGTATTATTTGTTGGTTATTTAGGAATATTAAGCATTGAATTTTGAAATTCATCTATTTTTTTTCAATGAAATGGAAATTTTTACAAAATTAGCCCTTTTTGAATATTTATCGTGGAATTGGGCATTGTAAAAAAAAACATTTAGATGATATTTAGAAAACTTAGATTCTTGTATATAATTGGACATTTTAAATATTCATGAACTTGTATATTGTTCTTTGTTAAATTGTAACAATAAATTAAACACACACGAAATTATTGAACTTGTTAACTTCATCAAGGAGATTACAAAACAGAATTATTTTGAACATAACGGACATTACTACAGCCAGAGCAAAGGAGTCCCCATGGGCTCACCCATATCAGGAATTCTCGCTGAAACTTTCCTTAATCATATTGAAAACAACTTCATCCTAACAAAACAAAACAAGCTCAGTGATAATATCATATATTACCACAGATATGTTGATGACATAATCATGTTGTTTAAGGGCAGTAATAGTCAAATTCAAGAATTGAGCAATTTCATGAACAATATACACCCTAACCTGAACTTCACATAGGAGACAGAACAGAACAATTCAATAAACTATCTGGACCTAACAATTTCAAAACAAGAAGGACAACACAAGTTCAAAATCTTCAGAAAACCCACAAATACAGACCAAACCAATCACGAGACATCCAATCATAAATAACACATAAAATGGCAGCATACAACCATATGATCAATAGACAGATATCGGTTCCAATGGATGAAGCCGATTACAAAGGAGAACTAAACTTAATAAAACACATTACCCAAAAAACGGATACAACCCAAAAATAGTAGATACAATTCATAGAAAAATGATACAAAATAGAAATAGTACCAAACCAAATACAAAACAAGATAATAAATTCGTAGTATTACAGCACGATCCTAAATTTAACATTACCATTGCTAAGGTTTTCAGACAAGAAGGCTACAAAATAGCCTACAAAACCTACTCAAATCTACAACATACACTGAATAACAACAAAACCTCAAACCAAGACAATTTCATGAATACCGGAATATATAGGTTAAACTGCATTTCTTGAGACAAATGCTAAGTGGGACGGACAGGGCGGCCATTCAAAAACGGTATAAAGAACATATCCAGGCACTGAGACACCCGGAAAAATCAAAATTCGCTGAACACCTTGTGAACTATGACCATGCTTATAAAAAAATAGAACACAACATGAAAATATTACAAAAATGTGAAAAAGGGGATTACATGAACCGCGTAGAAGAATATCACATATACAAAAATGAACAAGTGCACCCGGACAAATTAATTGTTAAATGACAAAAAACACTTCAATGCAACCCCCACTTTCGAGCTAATAAGCCATCTAAATAGGAAGTAGACATCAGCTGATAACGCACCAGTACACTGTACAGCGTTAGCCTACTATAGTAAAATTCACCTCAGAGTGAGGCGGAAGTTCAAGCCTTCCGAGGGTCAGCACGGTCGACTGGTTTCCGCTCTACTCCGACCTGAATTTTAATTTTTTATAGTAACGTTATGCAAACTTTTTTTATAACAAGAAAATATAAAAATAAATCACATAACGTTGTGTATCACGATCGTCTGTTTATTTTGATACCAAATTTGAAGTAAATCGGTAAATGTTAAGTAATTAAAAACACCTTCAATAGTTCTTAGTTACATTAAAAGCTATGCCATTTAATTACTCAACATTTACCGATGTACTTCAAATTTGGTATCAAAATAAACAGACGATCGTGATACACAACGTTATGTGATTTATTTTTATATTTTCTCGTTATAAAAAAAGTTTGCATAACACTACTATAAAAAACTAAAATTCAGGTAAAAGTGGAGCGGAAACCAGTCGACCGTGCTGACCCTCGGTAGACTTGAACTTCCGCCTCACTCTGTGTTGAATTTTACTATAACATGTTTGAACTTTATTTGTGCGCGTGTGTCGTTTGTGTTATATGTGTTTTTTTATAAATTGTGTTAAACGTTTTTAAATGTGTTTTGACCACCCGACGATGGAAGAACTAAGTTCCGAAACACGTGTCGTGAAATACATGTATTAAAGGAAAAACTTCAAAAAAAAAAAAAAGGATTGCTTGCGGTAAGTAACACATTTAAAAAGTTATGTATAGGCATATCCGGTGCTCTAGATTTCATATTGTAATAATGAACTGTTCTTTACGTTTTGTATATATATATTCTTTTTTTATATTGTAATGTGTATAATATTAATCTAGTTGATTTTAATTGAAAGTTTTATGGTTTATATAGTTTTATGACCTATACTACCATGATATTACAGTATATGACTTTACTCCGATAAAAGCACACATACTTTGAGCAGTGCCTGATTAGAAACCATTCATCAATGTCAAGCATATATATAATACCAATTGTTAAAGTAAGTGTCGCTAATTTATTCTAGGAAATGTAAGTAAGTGGAAAAGAGGCCTACAGTTGAGAACATAGTACTGTATGTGAAATAAAAACAAACGTGAGAATACGTACGTGATGGAAGAAAAACACTTAGTGTGTACATACAAATTCTAAATTATTAATGCTGAATTGGATCGTAAATGAGTAATAAATATTTTTATAAAAATTAAAACCAATACTAGTGTACCTAACATTTTTAAGGATTATGTTACAACAGTGTATATTTTAGTTATATGTTCAGAAGCTCTAAAATAAGCCTGACTAATAACACAAAGCAATAGTTCTGGTTTTACAGCTTAAGGTAATAAAAGGGCTATACAATACTTTATATGTTTATAGCCTCCATATTGCAAATAAAATAATTTCTACGTTTATAACCTTCATATTGTAAATCGATATTACATCTAGTTGTACCGGATGTGTAGAAGAGGGTAGCAGTGAGTTTAAATTTTATGATATTTTCTGGAAATTAATAAGCGAAACAAAATTAAAAATTAATATATCGTTAAATCTCAACTATAATTATTATCACAGTATAAGAATAAATCTATGGAATATTTTAATTGTTTATTTTATAAAAATATAGGCCGCCGAGAACTACTTCTATTAGGCGACAGACGTACTGAAATGCGCATGCGTGACAATCTAAACAGTCTGTCTAGCTATACTCTCTCCCTCTCTCGCACTCTTCTTTATGTATCGCCGCCGTCTCAAAATGATTTTACAGTTTTTTTATTAGACCTACATAACAACTCAATATTTACAATAGCGTTGAGGCCGCAATCTTCCACTGATGTTTGCTTTGGTTATACAACTTATCCTATTTTACAATGGATATTGATATCAAAGTATATAATTTATATACGTACATTTTAAAACGAAAAACGAACATTTTCTTACCTTGAATACTGACTGAGATTTTAAATAATGCAATCAATAAAAGACATGAAGAGAAAAGAGAAAATATTAAGACTGTCGTACCTAAAACGTATACAGTACGTACAAAGTGCTGATATAAACGTTTATTTATAATTTAATCGCGGCAAAGAATATCTTTAAATATCTAAACACGGATTACAATAAGAAAAAAAATGATTACTAACAAATAATTAATTATAAAAAGATACTGTTACATAACTTACTTTACATTATTATCTCCACATAGTTTAAAATAAAGCCTGAAAACGTCTGTTCTTTCAGGCGAATTTCACCACTGTATAAAATCATTAATTTTTATTAAAATTATGCGTGACAATGCGGTCATCGTCTTTAATATAATATCGACCACATAATTAGTAGCCTATGTATATCGATCTCTTTCTCCTTAGCAAGTCACATGCATGCTGAAGTCAGTGACCGAATTGCACAGCAATATATATAACACATGATATTTAAAATCGTTACATCACTAGACTCACAATCGTAATCGTCTGAATTCTAATAATTGCTCAATTCAAAAATTAATACCAATATTTTAATGTTTGACGCTATAAGGGCAATAAAACGTTATTTATTTTGATATGTTTACAATTCATATTGATGATACACTTTCCGCAATTTTCTTGCCGTGAATTTTGGTTGAGATTTAAAAAAAAGGGATAATTAAATTTAAAAAACAAAATAATTTACATAAGAAGACAGGCGGAAAATTTTAACACGTTTTAAATAATATAGGCTACAAATAGTTAGTTCTCGTATTATTGGTGACAATTTATTTTAATTAGGGAAACAGCCAAAGTTACAAAAAAACATACAAATAAATTGAAATTAAAGGCTGGCACTTGCATATAATCCCAAATTCATTTTCTGTACTTATTGTAGGCCTAGCTTTATTTCATTATGACAATATAGGCCAGTCGGTAGGGGTAATTTTAGACCAAAAGTTCCAGTAATTTACAATACGGCTGATTTTTTTATATAAGTACATTAAAGTATGTAGATTAACATAAAAAATAGTTTACCAATCTATCGATTTCCCAAAGTCGAAAAAAAATCGAAAAACATTTTTTTTCCCCATATTCCTTAATATTTCGATCTGAGATGAAGATAAAGAAAAATAAAGAATATCACCGTGTAGGGGAAGTACTTTTCAATAAAAAAGGTCATAAGGATTTCTTTCGTCCGAGCAATGGTTTGTCTGGGAAAAATCGATAATGCAGGTATGTATTTTGCAGCAACGCGACTCGGTCTCACAGCTGAAGACCTATTTTTTAAAGCGCGGCCCAGTACATTATAAACTATTGCATAGTTACAATGTATTAAATAAATAGTTGTAATAGGGCGTTTTCAAGAGGAAAGTGTCAGCTTTACAATGGTATGTTTTTTTTTATTACACATAATCATCTAACAAATTACTCAAATATAATATATATATTGAAATTAAAAAATTGAGTGTCAAAGAAAAAGAAAACAGGTTATTTGGAGTTTTTATGAGGAATTGATTCATATAAAATATGAAAATTCAACGTGGCGGATCCAAAATGGCTGCCATTTTCTTTGAAAATACAACTTTTTTGATATTCAAAATAATACAATTTCGTTAAGACTAGCGTAATAGCCTATACGCAGTCTCGATTAACTTGTCTTCTCAATTTTCTCCCAAGTTAATAATCCAATTTGTATGAAATTTTAAATATACATAAACAATATATATATAAATATAATATACAAAAATTATACATCTACGATAATTTTAAACTAAATAGGCCAGCAAATTTATGAACGCATAATTATCAATGAATATGTTTTATATGATCATTTCCGTCCATTTGTATAGCAGATCTAAGTTGGCCATTTTGTAATATATCGAATTAAAACTAGGTATAGCAAGACAAAAGCTTATTTTTAACTTATATATCAAGACTGAAGTTGGTATTTTAAAAATTTGATGAGCTAGAGCCATCAGACTTATCATCGAGCCTCACGATTTTTTGTTTACCGAACGCTGTAGCCCTTTCATTCTATTCCAGTTTCGTAAATTTTTTGAATATCAACATCAAATTTGTTTTACAAGTTGAATACAAAAGTATTCTTAGTAAGTATGGACGATTTTTTTCATGGTATTTTTAAAAACGAGGCCCTTGAAAATAGTATACTGTTGTACCTTTTTCGTTTTATTAACTATAACACATTTGGATTCAACCATTCTATTTTCGACATTTTTGAACATATCGATTTAAAAATTGGTACAGAAGTTACAAACACAATTGTTTTTTTTTCTATACTTATTTTAAAAACTATATTTAAAAAATGTATTAATCTGCAGCCGATCAACTCAAGCCTTTTGATGAACAATCTAAAAAGGTCTAAATTATACTTTTTAAAGTTACTTGTGCTTTTAAAAGTAAATAATAAAAAATGTGTATACCTCTTGATCTTGTTTGAATCTATATGCTTCATTTGTAAAAAAACTTTTAGGTTGATATTTTGAAAATTTTTTAAGCTGGAGCCGTTTAAAATATGTTCGAGGGTCCGGTACCCCTAAAATCGAGAAACTCATGGATAAGTCAAGTAGCTCTAGAACGGGACATTTTTAAGATAACAAGCTGAGACTCAGCATAAATGTTTAAAATATATATTTTATCTCCTATGTCATGTTTTAATTCGATATATTAAAATTCAGTCAATTTAGAATAAGCCAACGCTTCATATATGAATGCGATTTCAATTTTTAGTGATTTCCCCTGCTCCAAAATACCTACCTGAATTATCGAATTTTTTCCAGACAAACCATTGCTCGTACGAAAGAAATACATATGACCTTTTTTATTGAAAAATACTTCCCCTACACGGTGGTATTCTTTATTTTTCTTGATATATTAAGTTTAAAATATTAACCCTAGAACCGGCAGCTTTAATGAAAATGGATTTTTTGGAAGCATTTTTTCAAAAATTCGCCAAAAATAGTAAATGAACTCCAATCCAAAAGTGTTCCATGGCTTTTTTATAGAAAAAGGTTCAAAAAATTCATATATGCAATTAAAAAAATTATTGATGTAAAATTTTAAAAGTTATTAGCTCAGGAAGCAAAAGATGTTCAGTAACGGAAAAAATAAAAAAAACTTTAGGCCTACATAAAAAGTAGTAAACGTTTTTTGTAATTTTTTCCAAGATATACAAAATTTTGCAATTTAGTTCTAAATAGAAATGTATGAACAAAAATATCAATTTCAAAAATTTTGTTTACAAAATACCAGTGTCTATGTTCCTACTACAATACGGCTAACGAAATTAGGCCTATTTTGAAAAAATTAATTAGGAATATATGCATTACCCAAAAATGAAATTTTATTATACCAGATTGTAGAGAATAAACCATAGAATTGAACTGTAAACTTGAAAATCGTATGTAACCTAACGTTTTGGAATCAGATATAACAGAATGAAAGAAATTGTGTAAACGTCTGACAAATTTTACCAAAAATAATATAAATAAAGTTATATAAAACTCAATAAATATTTTTGTAATTTTTTTCAAGATATGCAAAAGTTTTGTAATTTATTTCTAAATATAAGTGTATAAACAAAAATATCAATTTCAAAAACTTTGTTCATAAAATACCAGTTTGTATGTTCCAACTACAAAAACGCTTATAAAATAGGCCAATTTTCAAAACGAATAGGCTTATTTAGTTTTTACTCCAAAATGAAATTTTACTATACTAAATTGTAGAGAATAAACCATAGAATTGAACTATAAACTTGAAAATTGTATGCAACTTTACGTTTTGGAATCAGATATAACAGAATGAAAGAAATTGTCTAAACGTCTGATGAATTTTACTAATTGTCTAGGTTAGGTAGGCCTAGGCGAAGTAAATTGTCAATAAACAATAGCCTAGGTAGGCTAGGCCTAGTTATAAAACAGAACAGGCCTAGATTTAGTTAGTGAGAATGTTAGTTTATAGGCTAGTTTGCTTTTTTTGTAGCTACTTATATTATATTTATAGGCTCACTTTATAGGCTATCTGGAAAAAACAAAATTAGGCTATAATATCACTTTTATAAAACTAATTTCACTCACAAACACAATAACACATTCTACACTCATTTCTTTATAACTTATACACGATGTAACACAATTTTATACATTTATTTCACTAAAATAAAAGATTCACAAACAAACTTACATCTTTACCAAGTGAAAGACAACAGTAAAATGGCGAAGGAAGCTACAAAAATGTTCTTTTTTGGCGGAATACAAAGACCTTCCTATGAACACTAGATCACATCTTCCTTATACCAAAATAAACTGTGAAATCTCCTCTAAACATAGATATAAAAATATCTGTAAAACTATATCGATTTCAACCTGATAAATCGATTTTCAAATGAGCTTGCTCATTGGCCGGAAAATCTCTCCAATAGCAAGGGTTTACAAGAAATCCCACAAAATCGAAAATATAAGTGACGAATATTTTGAAGGCAGCTTTAGAAAGTCCAGATGTTGACAAATCTAATGGTGTATAATAATTCTGTTCAAAACAGGTTTGTCTAACCGTTATACGACTTAGAATTGTCACAAAAAGTGACTCATTTCTCCCAGTTTTGTTCACGCGAAGTAGACGTTCAGAAAAACTAAATTTTCAAACGATGATTACACAAGTAAATAAACGTTTTAGAAAGAAATTTTAAATACAAAAGTTAAAGTTTGAAACATTACCTTTCCAATGGTGTTTGTTTTTTTGAGATTGGAAGATTTTTATTGGGTCAAATATTTTGTGCGATCTGCCGGTTCCAGGGTTAAGGAATATCGAAAAAAAAGTTTTTCGATTTTTTTTCGACTTTGGGAAATTGATAGACTGGTAAACTTTTGTTTATATTATTCGACATACTTTAAGGTACTTATAAAAAAAATCAGCCGTATTGTAAATTGTGGTAGGTGTAACCTACACCGACTGGGCTAATACACAAAATGATTAAAAAACGGGAATTTTATAAACCTTATGTAAACAATAACATCGATTAAAATATAATAAAATATTGTAAACTAATATAACTATATAAATATATGAACAAATATAAAATATGTTGACACTCTCTTCATTTGGAGTAATTTATCTATTATCATTTCATGATCATTGCTATGATAATACAGTTAATTTGTGCTCCAAAGAGCCCCTAGCGGGAAAATTTTGGGGTAGTTTTGATTTCTTCCATTGTAAATATATGTTTTTTTTTGGTGTGCTGAATCCGAATCTGAGGTTTGCCTAAAAATTTCGTGATGCAACATAGAAAAAAATTTTTAAAAGTTTTAAAATCTCATTTTTGAATGGTTTTTCTCTTATAGGCTAACTCGAAAACTATCAACTATTCATAAATAACCTTCTTATTCAAAATGAAAGAACATAAAATTTCCTACAAAATTTACAATTTAGGTTTTCTCCGACGAATCGTTCGGGCTCAAGCGCTAGTTGAAAATTGTCGTATTTCGGCTGCCTCCTCAAAAAACCACATTTCACTCCAAAACTCGAATTTATTATTAAAAACTATAATTTTCTCCTACTTTTAAGTTGAATACAATGCAGACTGGTTTCAACTCCAGTAATAATACGAAACTAGTTAAAATGAAGAACAAATGTAATATACCACTCAGATAGTCTATCTCCACTGCGTTGTTTAGTTTTCTGAATTTGTCTTCTGGATTTAGATTCCACAATACTAGTGTGGTTAAAAATTAAAAACTAATTAATGCTTTCGAATTAATTATCTAAACTAATATTAATAGTGTTACGGTAACTACAAAAAAAGAGAATTTAAAAATTTTTAAAACACTATACAAATTCAATTCGAATGGTAATAATTATACGATATCTAACTGCAAAAATGTAAGTAATAATAACAATACGATAAACATAACAATACGATACAAATAATAAATCAAATACGAAGTTCAATCTATCTATTTTTCACGCACCTCTAAAGGAATTTACGATTACGAGGTCAGGATAAAACAAACTAATTGACTTCACTGCAAAATTTCTTCCGATCGGCACGAGGGAACAGTTTCTCGGAAAAGGCCGCCTCTGTTGGACAAACACTACTCTGCTAGTGCTACTTGCAAAACGAAAGTATGAGTGACTTTATTTTAGTGGGTCTGGAGCAATTATCGTAGGTTTTGCTGGACACACAGCGGATGTACGACATACATTGCGTAGAAGTTCGAATCGCAAGATGTTAACAAAAATCAGCAATGAATTTGGTTCACATGTTATAAATATATGTACAGCGACTATAATATCAAATATAACTAACCACTACATCTTGTTAGCCGGAAAATTAGTTATTAATTTGGTTCATAAGTTATTAATATATGTACAGTATGGCAAATATGATTAATTGTTTGAAACGACTTAATATTTATCCGATTAAATTGTTTGTTTTTAACCAATGTACATAATCTCCTAAGTAACATGGGCTATGCTATTTAAATACAATCTTATTAGTTATATTGTTAACAAACATGGGTTATAATCCAATACTGAGTTGGAATACCCATATTTATAGGACATATTGAAAAATCTATACATTTTATTAAACACAGCTTTCTCTCACATATTCAAAATTAACGGATTTATTATTTTTCTAGTATTACTCCGCGAGCAACAAGTTGATGTGATAAAAACCAGAGTGCGGGCTAAACACTCGATAAGGAACGCAAATTCGGCGAGTACATGCTTCCACAATATATAGGATTTTTTCGTCATAAATTATCCAAAATTATTGAAACTATTTTTATTTGAAAGGTAATTAAACTTCGAATGTGGATGTCTTTTTACATTTTTGATATTTGCTTTATTGAATAAGGAAAAAAATCCCAAACTTTGACTTTGATTTAAGTCGAAGAACAAATTTAGTTAAAAACAAATTTAAAAAACTAAAAGATATCCACATTCGGACTGTCCTAACCTTCATAATGACATATTCAGAATAACTATCTGATCATTATTACTCCTGTAATCTTATTACCCGTTTAACATTACTCTTATGGGAGTTGAAATTCAAGATTGTGGCTGGGTCTGCGGAGAATTAAAGTCTATAGCTCTTAAGACTTGATACAAGGTCGATCAGAAACCGTGAACGGATATTTGATGTTCGAATCAAAAACATCCCCTTTAAGCAGAAGATGGATCTTCGGGAAGGAGTTATGATTTTGACTGGAGTAAGAACCGCATGTATAATACAACTTGAATATATTAAAAGACATAACTAGCTAAAAGAATGCCACACTTAGTCCATATTTGGACCATAAATCTAGAAATATTCAAGTGAGAAGATTGCATAACTCCGGCCATGAATAAGATGCCCATTACAGCTTTTATATTGGAAGGTGTTTTGATTTGCAGCGTCTTTCTAAAAATTAAAAAATTTTTTCTGTTTTATCTAAATATTGATATCTTGAACAATCTTTGTTTGTAACAATAACATTGTTGATTTGAGCTGTAAAAGGAATTTCGTCTATATCATCAACATAAATTTATAGAAATTGTTCGGTAATTAGAGGTTCAGTTCTTCTGGTTGGTGATCTTCGTCACATATTTGTTTTCTTATATCCTGCAAAATATTAAAGTAATAACCATTGACCGAGCAAAGCGAGGTCTCTGTTTTAGCTCGATTGTTCGGCATTTCGTCTGTGTGTCTGTCTGTCTAGGTACTATTACGGCCAAACGCATTTACCGATTGTGATGATTTTTGCATGTATGTTCCTTGTTCCTAGCCCGAGCGATGTATATATACGGTTTTTCTATTTTGCATTTTTAACCCCTTAAATAAAATAAAAATATCGACCGCACTGTTTCTCTCAGGGTAAACTTTTTTCCAAAGCCAGTGTGTGGCTTAACCGTCGAATTTAAATTAAACTGTCGAATTAAGTGGAATTTAAAAACTAATAGCATTTTGCAAGTAGCAAATTGGATTTTCAACAAAATAGTATTCTTAATTTTTTCCGTATCTCTATCAGTAAGCTCACAAAATGGCCGCAAACTTCAAATTTATAAAAAATGGTAAAAGTTTTTGTATTTTAACAATGTTTTTATTCGTTTATTTTAAACCAATTCAAAAGTGTTCCATATATTTTTTGTAGATAAAGGTTAAAAGGATTCATATATGCCAGTTACAAAATGATTGAAGTAAAATTAATAAGCATGATAATTTATGAAAAGAAAAAGTTCAACTTTAGGCCTTCATAAAAAGTAGTAAAAACTTTTTTTTTTTTTTTTCATAAAAGTAAAAAAGTTTCTTAATTTAGTTCTAAATAGAAATGTATAAAAATAATTATCAATTTCAAATTTCTTGTTTTGAAAAACACCTGTTTTTATGTTCCTACTACAAGACTGCTAACAAAACTACTACTATTTTGAATAGTAATTTAGGAATACTATATCCTTTGTCCAAAAATTACATATTATTATAAGAAATTGTAGAGAATAAATTAAAGAATTGAACTGTATACTTGTAAATTATTATTCCATAAAAGTATTTGACTTAGCTTTACTTGAATTACAAAATTTTATGAAACAAATAAATCCTCGCGGCGATAAAGGACATACAAAAAATTACCGTTGGACAGCGGGAGAAGTGTTGGTGCATGGGCTGAGATGATTATCACGACGCTTTATCATCGTTTGTTTTCATTACTTCTAATATTGGAACATGAAATGAAACTGTAAATACATTGTTAAGTTTTAGTTATTTAAGTATGTAAATATTTAATTTTATGTTTTCCCTTAATAACGCGATATTTTTAGCTATCTTACGCATTATTAACCAAAATAAAACACAATGCCCCTAAAAGAAAACCTCAAGTGTTTAAATCAGTGTAGACCAGGACATATGACATATGCAAGATATAAATTATGTAGGCCTATTTTGAATTTGTGAGAAATTTTTTATAAAATAAAAACATGTGATACAATAATTAGGTGTTAGCTATATTTAATTTAAAACCATTTTAATGGAAAGAAAACAAAGGTCACACTGTGTTCAATCAGCTGTAATTGGTTGCAAACGCCCTTTTATGAAATTGAGCTTTCATGGTCTGGGCGTATATTGGACAGTGAAAATTTAATAAACTTCTTTTAAACGTTATTACATCGGTAAGTTGAAATAGTTCACATTGTTATACTATTTAATTGTTACTTTACGTTCTATACAACATAGAATGTCGATTATACTTAAAATTGTGTACGTACTAAGTAAGGAAGCGTCATATGTGAATGTTTTTGTTTAAAATATATAAAAATATATTTTTATAAACAATAACATAAATATATATATATATATAAAAAATGTAACCAATACTCTTTACGTATTTAGGGAATTGACGTAAAATATAAACACATAATTTGCGAAACAAAATTTAAAATAACTTGAAATATGTATTATGATATTTAAGTCCAAACAAATCTTCAAACTGCATCATGAATATGTAAACAATAAAATTAAATATAACATTTTAAACATACACAATTAATTATAAATGGCATTTAATAAGTTGAAATAACGTTTGCAAATATTTGTTTGAACAATTTGTTTTTATATTTATAATAATTTATTTATTACTGTCACTAAAATACAATTGTATCTAGTAGGTTAATTTGCATAAATAGTTCTCATTAAATGTTCGACACATTTACTCG
>JAGFPH010005112.1:79339-103960 GCA_018207615.1 Philaenus spumarius
AGGTAGTGCAGGTATTCTAGACCTAAAACCACTTGGGAGCCGTAAAATCTGACCAAGTTCTCATTAAAATGGTTTTTTCTCCGCAGAAGATTAAGCATATTTCCTCTGGTAATAAAAGGCATTACAAAATGTACACGACTATCATTCCTGAAACAATACTCCATCCGTATTATAAAAGGAAAATTCAAACAACGTAATAAGGTTGATTCATTTTGTATATCTTCAATCTCATTTTTTCTTAAATATCGACTTTTTGTAACTACTTTCATAGCATGATATATTTCAGTAGTTTTATGTTGAACCAAAAATACATCTCCATAACCGCCATGGCCTATAAGTCGTACGATATTAAAATCGGATCTTTTGACAGTTTCTACATTAGGGGTTTCTCTTAGTTTATTGAATTCCTCTTTACTATTTTTCAAGAAAGAGTCACAACTTTTTATGTCTAAAGGTCCATAGTCAGGTAATTTTATCATCGGTAAATTGATCAAATATTATCTCTTAAGACAACATTACGAACAGAACAATTTTTTACATTGATTAAAAGCCGCCAATGGATATGTGCCGTTTTATAGTAAAGTCAGATAACCAATTTTAACACTTTGGGTTTCTTGTAGATTGTTACATTCCTCTTTACTTTCTTCCAAGAAAGAGTTACAGTTTTCTATGTTTAGATGATCATAATTACGTAATTTTTTCACTGGTAAATATGATCTTAATAATAAACAAGCGTGAACGGAACAATTTGTTTAATATTTCAGAAGTCCGACTTATTTGTTTAATGTTTCCGTGGAAACAGTTCGGAAATGTGTTTATATTTTAAATTGTTAAAGTATATGATCGTATAGTATACACAAATTGTGCATCTGAATTGACAATTGCAACCTAAGGTACATTATTAGGCCTTTCTATGTATAAACAAAAATAGTTCATCGAGTACACCTGTGAAACATATTCACTTTTATATATCTTTAAGTAAGGGGTATATAACCCTAAACTGTTTTTGTGTAATGTCAAATACTTTAAGTAATTTCAAAAATTAACAATGCAATTAGTGTAACGATTTAATCTAAAAAAACTATTTTAATATAATATATACTTAATACGGGTTTTATGAACTTTGGCTTAGCATAGGTCAACTATATCTGCAAAAGAAGTATATATAATCAATGCTACAGCCATCAGGCTATGGATAAACTTACAGACTAAAAACATTACATGACATTCCTTTGGATAACCTTAAAAAGGCCTCTCGTTTCCGTTTAAAGATTAAGACGAAGGATGTAGTAATTTATTAGTTTTTTTAACTTTGATAAAATACTTACACAGATTATAAGAATATTCTTTAGAACTTTTTTTGCTGACAAATTCAATATAAGCCCAATTAAACTAAAAACTAATTAAACACGTAACATACCAAACAAATGCACAAACACGAACATTCGTCATTTTATTTAATCATAGGTTCGTAGTTCTAAAACTATGATTAGTCTATCGGAATGCGATCGCCTCCCCTTGTCAATGACGTGTCATGGGTACCTCTACCCCCCTTTGGTCTAAACGCTATCAAATGACTTAATTTCTGAGTCAAATATTATATATGTAGCTAAATAATAGTTAACATTTGTGGGTTCTGATTTAACTGTCCGATATATTTCAAACTCCTCGACAACGTTCATAAACTGTTTTTTTTTTTCACACAATTTCAAGACCTTTAAGTTGGTGTATAGATCAGTGTATGATCTATACACTGACAGTCTATATACGATGCTCCCAGACAATGAAGTGTGGAGTCAAGTTTGATTTTACAGATAACAAAAGTAGTTTAGGCAAGTGTATTTTAAATCGTTTTTCTTACGAACGGCCCGACTGTAAAAATAAAAATCTATAAGCTACTACCAAACTGTGATATCTGATGATAAAAGGTCGATATTTTTTTTAAATTGAATAAAACAAGGGATTTTTGAAAATTTTTATTTTTTTACAAAATTGTTAATTTCTCGAGAACGAAAGCAGATAATTAAAAACCGATTGCGGCATTGTGTTCTACGGAAAAAATAGTTTTAAATTATAGGTCACAACCTTACCTTTACATTTAAAAAATAAAAGTTCATTCCAATATGTCGGATCCAAGATGGTGGCCAAAATGTGAACCTCATCAAAAGAAAGTATAAACTAATCAATGATGTTTGGTGGTGGTTGGGAGTCGATGCGGAAAAAATAGGGGGGGGGCATTTAAAACTCACCCTGTATAGTATAATACTTTTTATGAATCTTGCAGTATTAAAATACTACTTAAACTTATCACCTTTATCATTTAATAATAAATTTCACACAGAACCCGTTATATGTCCGATTTAGATGTCGTGTAGTATGACTAGTCACTAAATGCATGTCACGTAAATCCATCGGTTTAATCTGCAAAACGAAAGAACAGGGAGTACAACGTGAAAAGTGTGGTTATTTAAAGAAGTGACAGTAAACGTGCAACGACTATATTTCAGGTTTCTGTCTCTGAATAAAACAATGCCACCTAACAGAGTACGATTTTATCCTCTAACTTGAATAGTATAAATTTACTATCAAATCATGATAATCTAAAACATGATTTACAAATAATCATTATTCATTGTGTAACGTACTCATAGTTATTTGAAAATATATAGACAGCGCAAAAAAAAACATACTAATTAGTAGAAGTAGTTTACTAAAATTTAAAACAGTAGTTATAATTAGATAATTCTAGCTTTATAAGTTGCTCCAATCTAAAAAAAAACTTAAATAAAAATACCAAAGTTTATCGATTTATTATACTTAAGGATTTTTGTTGTCACTATAAGGTGAAACTAAATTTTATTTCAGTGTTGTTCATTTGTATACATTTTTAATTAATAATATGGGAAGCAAAAATAGTTTTGTATTCGGTATCCCAGTCATGATATATTTTTTTGGGGGAGGGTTTGCAAGGTCCTAAAAAAACCCTGCCGGCGTCGACCAAATTGATCTTTTGCCCCCTTACCTAGTTATTCCCACCCAGTGATACCTGTCTTCATCATAAAGGCACACATGCTACCTATTGGGTTACCTAGGATGGTTTCCCTTTCCTACCCTGGGGTGCCTAGGGTAAAAGTTCTGGCTCTACCTAGAGCCTCACATTCCAGAAGGATGAGTTCCGCCGATTAATCAGCCAATCCTCAGTTTCTACATATACTCTCCTCAGCAATCCCAATTCTATGTCGGTGTTTCCCGAGGTGACAGTGACGTATCGTACATCAGCCTACCCCCAGAGTTTCCCAGCCCCAATATCTGACCTTTGACCGCCCATGGTTTCTGAATCAGAACCACATCAATATGTTCGGTCTTGAACTGAGTAGCCAGATAAGGCTAGCAGCCTTTTTATGCTGAAGGTTGGCCTGAACCACCCTCAGCCCCTTCCTTGACAGCAGCATCCCTTTGATGTTTGCCAATGATCTGGAACTGGATTTGCAAATGGCCAAGCATAATCCTAAGGGTTATCTTCTTGAGCTATTCAATATTCTTCTCATTTAGCCCTAGCACTACAGTACGCCCTTGAGGACTAGCGTTTATGATTCTCCAGTCTCGTGTTGAGAGATTGAGACCATGTTGATGAATCCTTGAGTTTACAACCACAACTTTCATTTTGTCGAACGGAGGCGGAAACATGGTGATAACCTTCCTTACATTAAACACCATTTCCGCCTCCACCACTTCGAGATCTACCCCTTTTCAAGGGTTGCACATGGCTACTGTCTGTTCCAGCCAACCTCTGGTTTCCGGGTTACCACATAGCAGAACCATAGCACCACTATTCAGCCTGGGCGACATCCATCTGACAGAGGCCTCATCTGTGCAATCAGCACAGACGAAAGCTCCAAAATATCCTTCTCAGTGAGCTGGCCTTCCGGATAGTTTCTTTGATCACAGAGCAACTTAATATAGGCCAGAATCTCTGCTAGTGTCAATTCTGGCACTCCTTAGGTTGTTTCTGTGTTTGCGTCCCTCCTGAGCTTGAAGGACTGCTAACCTCGGAACTTAGCCTCTTTGGCGTTCCACTGCCAGCCCCTACTTCCCTGCTCACAGGAGTTTGCTTTGGGGATTCCTTCCATGTAACTGCAGCCATCTTTTCCTCTTTACGCCGTCTCTTCTTCTCTCTATAGTATGCAGCGCCCCTCTTGACTGAGTCCTTAACGTGCATCCTGTTAATCCTTGATGCCGTTTTCTTCAGCTCAGTATCCACTGAACTGTCAACACTGTTCCTAGTGCAGCCATCCTGCTCAGATATAGATTCTGGCCTCCCTTGGGTAGCGTTTGACATGGCATGTCTAACTGGAACTTCCATGAGCATAGTCATATCTTGAGACCGCGCTTGGTCTATCTCAACTGGAGATTCCCTTGCCGCTCTTGATGTGTGTGTGTCTTTGGGTTAATTTTTTTATCCATAGTAATAGTAATAGTTTAGGTTTTTGCCCCATCTAGGGTCTTGAGCAACGTTCTCCCCATCTGTGGTGAGGCATTCGCCAGACATTGTGGATGTCTTAAACGGGATTTCTTCACGTTTTTAGTGACTAATTTGTCAATGATCTTGGGATTAAAGCGTTATATGTTGAGATGTATTTGATGGTTTGTAATTAGATGTTGTCATATGGTATTAATATTAAACGGTGTAGGAAGATATTGTAGGCAGCACTTTTGTGTTCAGGCTGTAGGTGTGTGGTGGCGTAAATGGTTTGATTAGTAGTTGTAGGTTTCATAAAAACTTAGAATTTTAACTTATTTTCGGATCTAGGTAGGTGAGATATAGAAAGTTTATCAGTTTAGTTCAGTTTAAAATAAAAAAATATATATTTTTTTTTATTAATGGTGATTTAGCTACGGAGCACTTTACTGCTTAAGTGAAAATAGATCTTAAGTGCTATTAAAGTGAAAACATTGATTAACAGCAAAAGAAATGCATGCCTTCAATACTGAAGTAACTCGGGGTAGTGAATTTAACAAAATTGTACAGTATGACACCGAGCAATGTATAAATAAACGCACTGATAATGTTTACACCCAAAACAATAAATTCAATTATTGTAATAGAACGCCTGTCCTAGTACAAACTGATTAATCAAATTTCTTGAATGTAGTTTTTCATCATATTAAAGTAGAGGTCTTTAATAGAATTAATACGAACATTTTGATAAGAAAACTATTTTAGTTTTATTATATAGCCACGCACGTGGCTTGTTGTATGTCAACAGATCAAAAATTTAAGATCAATATTTTCTTATATTAACTACTAAACCAAATGAAAAGCTAAACATTGCGTTGCAGGCAACGTTACCAATAAAGTTAAAGGTTAATGGTAAAATTCCTATTTAGGGGTATTTGGAGGCGTAAATGATATTGGATCAAGTAATTTGTATCTGCTGGATATTAAGAATTCATTAGACAATTGTTTACCTATATCAAAGAACACTAATTTTATTCTAAATTCAATTCCGTATGGAATGATGAAATAAAATTTAATGATTTAAATTAACTGTTAAAATCAGTTGTTGCCCAAAACTGTAAATAACATTACTAAACAAAATTTAAAGAACATTAGAATTAATTTTATGGTGGAAAGGCTATCCCGTTCATCCTTCAACCACCATGGACTGCACCTAAAATTTAGGATACTTGGATACATAACATTCTTTGATGTTAATGGCAAAGAAAAAACTTTATGTTAAAAAATGTAAAATTGTATTAAACTAGTTTGAACTAGATTTCTGACTAAATAAATAGCACTGTTAGCAAACCTTAATGACTGCAAAATTAACTGTTGGTAGTCATTCTAGTAATAAAGGTAGGCGTATTTTTTACAAAGGTATATGCTCAAAACCCCAAAATGTAATTTCTAATCTAAATGTTATAACAAATATTATTGTTAAGGACGAAAATGGTAATTTTAATTTGCTTATTTTTTCTTCTGATATTGATCTAAGGATGGATGTTAATCTTAATACTTATAAAACTAAATTAATTATTTTGTATGGTGTATCAATATCTTTTTCCCCGCTAGTACTTTCCATAAATTGCCAAAGAGGATTGCTAGTGCTTGTAGTAGTAACTCAAGGAATTCAAATCTCAAGTACGAGGAAGCGGTAATTGACCTTGTTGTCTAAATATAACAAATACATTCAGTTTCTTAAATACGACAAAGTATATTGAAACAATTGTTTTAAATGCGTGCAATGTGACAAAAAGTGTGCAAAATAATTCATACATTTAAAATGCGGTCAATAAGTCTGGTAGTTTGGCAGATCGTAAGCAGGGAATTTGCTGTAAACAAAGTGGGAGCTGGACGCACAATTGTTTTGAGGGATGGTGTTAATGGTGTAATAGATAAACCAATGGCGGTTTCAAAGAGTTGTAATAGTTTTTTTCCTGGCATCATCTAAAATATAAACCGTCCTAAATCCACAGCCATTGGTCTGCACCACACGATTAAACAAGCATGTATAGTAGGTGGGATTTCTCTTTATAAATTTGAATCTGCAAAACAGTAGGGTAGTTATTTAAGGTGATTACAGATTAAAACTCAGTAATATGGAATGAGATCCCAAAAATCATTATAAATACCTAAATTAAGTAGATTCTTCACGGATAATCTCAAATATTCGCATATATTGTAATTCTTTAAGAAAGGAGATATGTAATAATTATTCATTATTAATTAGCGCCCAGGTATTAACATTTGTATTACAAATTCTTAATAGTAGGTTATTGAAACACTTGGTTTAAATTAAATAATTTCGTAATAAACAATACGGTTTTATAAAAATAAATACAGGATCCACACTAGTAATTTTTGTAGTAAAGTGGTCGTGTCCGTGAATGAATAGTCTAACACTGAGTATGTTGTCCTAGTCCAGGGCTTTTTCATGTGTGTGCTGTCAAATCTGATGACTATGGATTAGGTGGAATTTGTGTGTCTAATATTACCTTACCAGAAGAAAACAACAATACTTAATTTCTAAATATAATGGTAAATATAATTCGGGCTGAAAAAGCAACGAATGTACTACACATCTCAAGTATCTATAATGGGTCCTTATTTTTACTACTTAATATCAATGACATTCTGAAAGTTATAAATAACGATTTTATTTTATTTAATGAAAATACTACAGCAATTATTAAAAAATAAACAATGAATGAATATCTCTCAAAAATACTTTGGAAGAAATTGAATAATTGTTTAATCAAAAAGGTAGAAAATTAAACATTTTTAAAAAGCAGATTATACAATTTTCTACCACTAATTACAACAATCAATCATTTTTCATCGTTAAATTAGTAAAATTTCTTACATTTCTGGGGATTTTACTTGATGCGATCCTAATTGGAAGACTCATCTAGACTTGGTTAAGCTGAAGGTAAGGTAAATGTCAAGCATTTTTGGGATTAAATTATAATGTTTCGAGTAAATCGTGTAAAATAATATATCATGGTTAGCCTATGTAAAATCAATCTAAAGATATGGAAAATTTTGTTGGGTCATTGCCCCTGGTGACGATTCCGTATTTATATTACAGAAGTGAATAATTAGATTAATTATCAAAAAAAGATATATTTGATCACAGTTGTAATACTAGAAATATTAATAATTTAAACGTCCTATGCATCATCTAAATTTATTTTAAAGAAGGCCTCAAAATTCAGATTTGAAATTGTATAATAAACTACCTAGTTATTATAAGAATTAAAATATTAATCAGTTTAGAGAAATAATAAATAATAGTATTATTGACAAGGATACTACATAGTAAAATAATTTTCACTAAGCCATATTAATTAAATAATAGTAAATTATATGTTATTGTCATGTTCTATATTTTTTTTGACAAGGCAATGTGTTCTGATAGTGTCTTGGTGAAAAAAAAAATTATCAAATTATTAAATAAATGTATTGGTGCTAATAAAGCATATCTATCTATAAATCTATACCTTTCGATTTGGCTTGCTTAAGGACATATACTTGGTTAACGTGGATTGGGTTTGGTTATGTCATGTTCATAAAGACGAATACTATCTTTACCTGTAGTTGAAAGACTAAAATTCAGATAAACAATCTTTAATTATCATTATATGAATACTTCAACAATTTAAAACTAAAAGGCAATACAAATACGTTTCCACAGAAACATTATACAAATAAGTCCGTATTTTATCAATTTAAAATATCGGTTTGCTCAAAGTTTTATCTTATGAGGTAATACTTTACAAATTTACATATGAACAAACTACCTGATTATGGAATTTTGAACATAGACAATTTTGACTCATTCTTGAAAGAGAGTAAAGAGGAATTCGACAAATTAAGAGAAACCTCAAATTATGTAGAAAGTGGTAATTTCTCCGATTTTAATATTATTCGGCATATAGGCCAAGGCGGATATGGACATGTATTTCTGGTACGAAATAAAAGTTCTGGCATTTACTATGCTATAAAAATAATGGCTAAAGTACCAGCATCAAGAAAATATGAAATTAAATATATAGACAATGAAACAACCTTATTACATTCTCTGAATTTTCCTTTTATTATTTTATTTATTATTTATTTTATTATTATTATATCCTTGAGAATGTTTTCACGGAATTCAGTTTTGTACATATTGTAATGCCTTTTATTAACAGAGGAGATATGTTTGATCTTCTTCAGAAATTAAATCATTTTGATGAAAACTTGTCCAGGTTTTACGGATCTCAAATGGTATTGGCTCTAGAGTACCTTCACTACCTTGACGTAGTATACAGAGACCTGAAACCAGAGAATCTTACCATAGACCATACTGGTTATCTGAAAATAGTTGATTTTGGATTCGCTAAAGTAGTAAAAGAACGAACCTACTCAATATGCGGGACTCCAGAATATATAGCACCTGAAATTATTTTAGGAGAAGGTGGTTACAGTAAAGCTGTGGACTGGTGGTCTTTAGGTATACTGTTGTTTGAAATGACATCTGGGCACGTACCTTTCTATCACAAGAATAAAATTAAAATGTATGAACTCGCAGCGTCTCTGGCCTATGAAATGCCAACACATTTTTCTTTAGAATTGCAAGATCTTGTTAAAAATATTCTTCAAACAGATTTGAGTAAGCGTTTTGGAAATCTAAAAAAAGGAGTCGATGATATAAAGGAGCACATGTGGTTTCGTCCGATAATTTGGAGCAGTGTGTTGAATAGGAAAATGAAAGCTCCACTTATTCCGGAGGAATGTCCTTTGGTTAAAAACACATAGTATTAAAAGTGACAAGTAAAAATAATTGTAACTAACAATTTACAAATTTTTTAAGAGAATTATTTTTTTATTTTGAAAAATTATGAAAAGAATAAAAACCCATTATTTAAGCTTTTAAGTGGATAACTTAACTGAAGTTTAAATATTTGATTATTTAATTTATGATTTTAATTTTAAATGTCTACTAGTGAGACACAAATTAAATACAATATTTTATTTGAATGTAGGAATGATATTGAAAATGTTCATACAAATGTTGTTAAGTAAACCAATGCATAAGTAAAATTTGAATTTATTCATCAAATGAAAATAACAACAATTAAAATCAAAATCAAAACATAAATAAAACAAATTACAAACGGGTAGATTGAATTAGTGAAATTAAACCTAAACAGGATGAATAAAGCCATCATTAAAATTTTGTCAAATTTTTGTATTCATTATACTTATATTTTTCGTACATGAGTCATCTCTACATACAATTGAACTGGGTAAAAAATGGTTGAAATAAATATGAACATAGTTTATTGTTTGACCTGGGGTTTTAGATATAATAAATTATTCAAAATGCTGTACAATGAGAATTTTTTTACTATTAAATGAGAAATTATGAGTCGTTTCCAACAGTTTAAAATCTAGTTATGAAATGAAAAATCCTTGAGCCAGTTTGTTCGTAGTGATGTTATCACGTCCAAATAATTATCATAACCATTTTGATAATCCATGAAACGATCAAACAGTTAAATTATATATTAAAGCTGTTGGAAAATACAAACGATAAAATCAATTGTCTTAGTTCAACAATCATTTTAAATAATCATCATTAAAGTAAGCATTTAATGTTAGCTTAAATTAACCCATGTTGCTTTTCTGCTTCCTTGAAAGTAGAATAGGTATTGTTTGTTTATTAAGTCAATTAATGAAAACTAGTTGCTTCCACCACATGTAGTACTATCAACAAATGCAATATCATTCAGATTTCGACAAAGATAAGTTTATTATTCTCCGAATATTTCTTAAGTGCTTACACGTTTTTAAGGACACCAGTTTCAGGATAAATGTATTACGATTTAGTTTATAAATCCTCACTTTAGGTAAATAAACCACATTTTGGGTTTATTTTAAATCATCTCTAAGTAAATACTCTATAACACTGTAATATTATTAAAACATACTTGATAATCATTTGGTGAATAATAAGATATGTGGACACCGGGCAGGACTGTTTAAGTATATTGGCTCAGATATCTTCTGTTTATGTGAGTTGGCACTTCACCAATAAACATCACTTTAAGAATTAAATCACAATTTTAAGTTATATCATGATATCCAAAGAAGGACCAATACAAAGTTTGGTGCAATTGTTTTGCTATTAGTGATAATAAAGCCGTGGTAATCAAACATTTGTATCAACAGTTAAAGAATGAACATTTTGAATTAAACACACAAATAATACCTAATATTCTAAGCATTTAAAATTTGTCTTCTTATATTTTACAGTTTTTTTCAAAACAGGTTTAAAGAACTCTTTCAGACTCATATCAGTTAAGAAGAGTTCCTTACAGTCAGCTAAGACATTTATAGTATAATATGCATTATAAAAATGTATAACTTCTAAATTAAATACTAAATGCACTTAAATAAACAAAGATAAAGGACAAAATATTTATTAATGAGTTCTATTTGTACAAGTTTTAGTATTTTAGGTTTAACTTATTCTACAGTATTTTTTTGTTATGCAACATTTCAAAATGAATGATTATATGTTATAAAGTGGTAATTATTCTGTTAGTTATTGCTATTGAAACAGTGATCGTTTGTAGTAAATATCGTTAGAAATATATACGTATAATTTTAAAGTAAACTCTATTGATGTATTACATAATATGATCGTACGAGTTTATTTGAAAAAACCCAAAGAGATATTAATTCAAAACATTTAATGTAAAGTTGCGAGTATAGTTTCTTTCAATATTTACATATACTATAAAGAAAAACAGTAATATTTATTGGTCACATAATGTTATTACTTATAAATTCCAGGAACTATAAATTGAGTTATTGTTGTTCATATACTTTATCAAAACGTTACCACAGCATCTTTTAATTATGGACATAACTTATGAGTTCAGGTCAAGATATTCTAAAACATAAATTGAAAGTTTGAAACTTGGTCAAACATGATGAAAAGAGTAATTTGTTTCGTAAAGCGATTGAATGAGTAGCATTATAGGGAAATGTGAAAGTTCTGCAGTCTTATATAATTTTGAGGAGTTTGAAATTAAAATGATTAACTTTATAAAGTTATGATCATCATTGAAGCAAAGATGTACCAGTTTGTAATTCTATTCTAAGCCCTTGGGATATTTATTGTAAAAAAAAGTAGTGATGGTAAAGCCCCTGACCAACAAAATCTAAAACTGAAAGTGCGTGGATGATTTACTGAATAATAAATGTAATCAATAACAATGCACTGTCTTATAAATTCAGTCTAACCAAGTTGATGATAACACATTCAACAATAACTCAAATGACGATGGTAATGAATTATCATTACAAAATTTAAATAAAAGAAGAAAAACTAAAGTAGTAAAATTAAAATAAAGTGAAAAATTTACTAAGCAATATAAACAAAAAATTTTACAGATTCAGTTTAGTTACTACTTCGTAGATAAGAATGAGAAGGGTAAATAGCAGGTAAGCAACTACAGCACGGAGCAGTATAAGATCTACTTGGTTCTTAGTTTGTCCAGGCAATTGTAAGATGTAAAGGTTTTCATCTAGAAATGAAAAAAATAATATCTATGAGATTGATAAGTACTGTCTAAAACTGTTGTTACGTAACAGATTAAAACTTTAGTCAGCACGATCATTGTCTAATGGATTTTAGTACTCTGTACGTTTTTAATGATAATAACACTTTAATTTTCTCGATACATGTTAGGATTTTCAAAATATCTGAACATACAAGCTCATTATTAATATCAACAGCAAGTAGTAGAATTTGTAGGCTTGTTTAAGTGGGAAATTAAAGCTATATTTAATTAATTTATTCCATTTGCATTAATAATTGAAACAATCGTATTATTTACTTTTGAAAACCATAAAATGTGTTTTAATAAAATGTAACAATTTTGTTTCTGCTGTTGTAATAGTGGTCACATTCCTATTCTGGCTTTAGTGAAGAATTCGTGTGTATGCCTTAATTGATAAAAAAAATAGTTAATTATTTAAAAACGTAATTAATTTGCTCACGTATGCATTTCTATCCCTGTGTGTCCTTGTTAAATGTTCTAAATTATTAGTATTTTATCAACATTTGCGAAGAAAAAGTGGAATATTACTAATACTAGATCATATTTAGCAATAGACTATATGAACACTAGAGTTAATAAACGGTATATTTATATTAATATCTAGCAAAATTTACAATAATTCCGTAAACGTGTATAACCAATTTCAAAATACCTTCATTTGGAATAAATGTTTTTACAATCATTCAACAATCTGAAAGGATGTCTGATTCACCAAGTACGCAAAAGTTACGTCGCAAAGGGATTCCAAATTTAGCGATCCAGATATTATGTAAATACGAACTTAGTCAAACAAGTACTTGAGAAATGTAGAAATAATATAGTCTTGTTAAAACTGGCCCAAACCTACCTGGTGAATTTTGTAGTTTGTGCTTAGTTTACTCTTAGCAGATGTATAGATAATAAAAAGGGGCTTTTTGATATTGGTTTAGTTAGTATTACACTCGTGACTTAAAATTCATAATATTAAAACTGATTTGTATGTTTATTTGTCTAAGCTCAAGAAAAAACATTTAACACCAAAGAATTTTCATTATACTGGATTAGCATTGTTACTATAAGGACGAACTTCAGTTTCTTTCCTTGTACTTTAAGTAAAAATACCAGAAGTAAAAGTAGTTTTGTATACGGTATCCTACTCAGGATTATACTACGTTCACTAATAGATCGTGTTTTGTTTAGTGTGAATGTAGATACTAACAGTTTTGGAGAAATGTTTATTGACTTAAAAAGTGAATATCTAGGGTGCAAATTAAATATATGTACTAAAATTATACTAAGTAACACTATATTTTTCTATCGAATGTAATTAACAATATACAAAGAAAGTGTAAATAGATTTATTTGTTAAATTATTACATCTATAAATTGTTCATATTGTGTTAGTTAAATATGTTTTAATATTAAATTTCAAGAGTAACGTTTGCTTGGAATGTTGACAAGATTAGGTTTTTTAAGTCCTAACTATTCATGTACTTAAAAAGAAAAAGTTACTAATGATTTAATTAATAATTTCACTAAATTTGCGACAAATCAAAGAACAAAATATAAATTTTATACAATAAATAAATATTGAACACAAAATCTCAAAACTAATTATTGTACCGTATTAGTTATGAGATTTTGAGTTCAACATTTATTCTATCAAGTAAAAAATAACATCTAAATAAGTTTGTCATTATAGTAACAACGCTAATCCATTATTTATAATATAATCAACATTTTCTGGTGATATAAAGGAAAAAATAAAAAACATTCTTAAAGTTGGAAAAAATTAGGTTCTCATAAGTGAAGCTTAATATTTATTTATAAAATATATAGTTGTTTATTAAATTTCATATTTTTTATATATATTAATATTGTTTTTACATGTTTTAAAGTTTTTTTTTAATTTTATAAAATGATCACTCTTCTAAAGTAACAGTAAATAAATACGCCCATTGTATTTCTATTTCTTTGAGGTTGAAACATTGAAAACTGATAGTTTCAATTAAAAATGTTTACTTTATTGATTGTATTTAGTCACATGGTTCGAATATACCTTCTTTACTTTATTATTTGTGTGTTTAGTCAGATAGTCAAGTAACTTTACGATTCTTGCGATTTAAATAGTTTAATGGTCCATTACTTTTTGTTATGTGACTTGGTCTGGGGGTTTACACTTGTTTTTTGTAGAAAACCCTTACTTCAGAAACACTTTTTATAAATGTCAACTCACTCAAATAAACTCAAGCATTTGTTATTGCTCTAGATTAGAGGCAGTGCAACGAAGCAAGAAGTAAAGACACTTGACATTCATCTCCTCATTATGGTATCCCAATTAGGATAAACTATACAACCAAAGTACACTTTAGGCTGGCGTTGTTGAAGAGCTCTTGAGCAAATGCATTGCAATGTTCTCGTACACATTGCTGACACATCACTATCGCATGGCAATAAATAACAAACTGCTCTTTTTATAACTTTCATGTACTCATAAAGTACTCATAAATCTTAGCCTATTAACCATATTAACTATGATTTTAAATATTTTTGACTTTTAAATAAGTTTCAGAAGTAAAAAAAAAAAAATGTAATTGGGAGTGATAAAAAATATTAATTGCACATATTAAGAAAGTATAGTTTGACTATGTATATACTTTATATAATATTATAAAGTGGTAAAGTTTGTTTGTTTGTTTGTTTGTAGGGGGTAATCTCTGGCTCTACTGAACCGATTGAAAAAATAGTTGTACTAATAAAAAGCTACACTATCCCTGAGTAACATAGGCTATAATTAATTTCGGTAAAAACCTTTTTTTATTTCAATATATTGGTAAATTTAGTAGGGAAAAAATCTTAGGTTAGGTTTAGAATGATAAATCAACACATGTATTTACATTTAATACCATAGCAACCAATTGAATAAAATAATAGATAACATAGCTGCTTTGATATTTCCATTAACAGCTTATTTAAAAATTTAAAGCAATTATTTTTGTATTTCCACCTTTTAGGTAAATGTTTTAAAGTGTAAACCTGAGCCTTGCTGGTTCTTTTAACCATTATTAACTGCTGTTATAAAATATAAGAAATAATTTGGTTTGAACAATTAACAATATTTACCATCTTAGTTTTGAGGTTATTATTACTACTACACCTTTATTATAAATAAAACATAACATATGTTTTTAGAAGGTACCATTGGGGGTTTCTGTGCGGAGCACGCAGGGGTCTCCCCTAGTACTTTATAAGTTGTAATATATAAATTTCACTGATAAAAGAAACATTTATGTAAATTAGTTAGTTCGTATAAAATCTTTTTTGATACTGATAATCATTTTATAAATTTGTACATAATTCAAAATAAATATATATTACCTTTTGCAGTATATATTTATAAAAAAATCAGCATTTAATGTAAACTATGTGTCGTTTATAAATGTATGGTATTTACATTAATTACAGCAATAAATAAATAAATTAAGTCAACAAAAATAATATTTTACAATAATTATTTAACGTTTATGATTTAAGAAAAATATATAGTAATACGAATCGTAATACGAAAGGTTTTACAGATTGTTTTACATCTAAATAAAAAGAAGATAAACCATTACCTGAATTTAAATTCATTTTTAAAAGAACAAAAATGAAACTCTATATTTATATAAAGAACCTGAATAAAATCTTGGATCAGCACATAAAGAAATAAGTGATTATTATTCTGAATTTGCATTACAGGAACTTTAGAATACAAAATTGCTCGTAAATAAATAAATAAATAAATAGACCTTTAAAATTAGGAATCACCTGACCATACTTCCCATTTACAAATTTTGAGTTACCCCCAAAAACCCACATTTTTAGGGGACACTCAAAATTTCCGATTGCTTCAAAAGATACTTTTTGTTAAGTTAGTATCGTTCCCCAAAGGATATTTGTTTTCTCCCCAATGGGGAAGTGACTTTATAACCACCCTGTATATAATATTGTTATAATGGAGCTGGAATTCAGTACGACTTAACACCTGGTTGTATCGATAGGCATAGAAAAATGTATTAAAAAAATTTGCTCTGCCTAGATATAACTAATGAAAATACAAAACATTTTATATTACCTATCTTCAAGATGTCTCTAAATCCATTACTGCTAGTGTAATATTTTATTTGATACGACTTTCCTTTCAGATTTAATTTAGATTTAGTTAATAAAAAGGAATGAACTTAACATTAAATATACATATATATCTACAATTTTGTACTTTGTGTGTATATCCTTAAAATTGTATGTTTTTTACTTGCTCACTATACTATATAGTATAGAGAAATTATAGTGAAACGATATAAAAAAATCGATGTGGAGGTTTTTGTGGAAATATCCGTTTTGTGAACTCCTGAGTCCAAAAAAGTGGTTTTCAGAAAATGTCTGTCTGTCTGTATTTATACAAAGCTAGAGAGAAAACCATTCTATTGATTTCGAACAAATTTGTACCAAACATGTCAAATAGGATTGTATAGATGGACGAATAAAGGTTTTGAAAATTTTAGAAAAACAACCCCATTTATGGCAAAAAAAAACCCAAAAAATCAGTTATAATTTTTTGATAAAAAACTAGCTATAACGATTTTAATAAAATGTTGCTTATTTGTAGACCTTAATGTACCCTACCATCATCTTTCTCAAAACTCTCATTCAGTTAATAATAATATTATTTATTAGTTACTCTCCTAATTTAATGTATCCCCTTTCCTACTTTAATACAATTATGAAGTCACAGTGAATTTGTTTAATAATTTAAATATGTTTATGAGAAAGTATTTGCCAGTTTATAATACCGTTTTTTTTAATATTAAATAAAATACTAAATGTTATAACTGACTGTTTAAATAGGTATGAAATTCAATTATACAAAAAATATGATATACATTTTAATTTTGACTCTATATGAAATCAAAAGGCGATACAAACTTTCCAGGCAAACAAGCATTCAAATAATTTAGTACAGTTTTATATTTTTCCCCTTTTTTAAAATAATAAAACGTCACTCCTCACTTGAAAATAAATGTAGTTTAACCATAAGTAATTTAAATCTGTTAATAGTTTAGAGATATAATGAATTATTAGACAAATGTTTATAAATACTTACACTGATTTAAAAAGTGTGAAATTAATGTAACAAAATGTGTTATGCATATCAAAAATTTGAACAAAGTTAGAGAATGGGTCAATAGACTTAATAAATAAAAACATAGTATGTACTGATAATGTGATTTGCGATTAGAATATAATATTTCCATAACAACCTAATTTATTATAACTCCATTCCAAACAATACACAGCATATCTCTGCAATTCACCTAGATTTTAAGTGTAATTAATGTATACGTTTCAGAAAAAAATACTACGTTTGTCGATAACTACTTATTCTTAGTGAATACTTATGCAATTAAACATACTAATGCAGGTACAACCAGTACTCGATGCTAAAATAATGAACAGTTCTTAATATGTATGCATCTTTTGTTTAATAAGTTAGCCCACAGAAATCAAGTATTTCCATCTACAATTGTTTGGCTATGGAAACTTCCGGCATCATCTAAAGTTTGTAGTTTGGACTTTCACTGTTATCCCTAAAGTGGACTGTTAACCCAAGAGTAACTACAGCCAATTACAGCTAAAGTTTGCCAACACTGTATTTAAGATGCATTGTGACTACATCAACCATTAACAGATTTTAAAGAAGTATTTACATAAAATAAATCTAATTCTAATGATATGAAGAAACACTTATACAACAAATGAAGTAATAATAAATAATAGAAAAGCAATTTTTTGTCTTATAGGCACCAGAAGCAAATTTAATTTACTTATAAAGTATTAACAAGACTTAGAAAATATATAAAAAAAATAAATAATTATTAAAATTTGAACTAGACAATGTACAATTATTAATATTATTTCCCCTTCAGCTCTCGGATTAGTTAATTATGTAATCTATATGAAGTAATGCAATCTAATTTAATTTAATTACTCTTACTTTAGTTGCTATCTCGATTTCGGCAGTTCAACCATCCTCAGGGTATTAGAAACTTTAACTCATAAAACAAATCACAAAACAAAACGTAAATTTTACTACATTTGGAGACAGTAAAATGACTAACTACAGATCACAAGTCACTGAAGATGCGCTCGAAGACTTGCAGGTCAGGACCTATGGATTGATACCGATCTGTGTCCCATCTCTTTATCTCTGGTCAGTGCAAGCGGAATGGGTCCTTGAATCAACGTAGTTTGAGAGATGCTTAGAATCATATTATGAAACCTTGTGTATCTCGAATTCTTCAATTCGTTCCCATACTTTCCTTCTTGCACATGTCCATTTTGTCCACATTAATGCCATAATCGGAATAAGTCTAACAACTATTTATTAAATGATAAGTATAACTGGAGGAAGAGTTATTGACATTTATTATTGGTCGTTGCTCTTTGTACCTTTTGTGAAATTGACATCCTGTTTAGCCTATATAATATTGGCAATCACTTCATGTAATTTTATAAATCTCTGTATTTTGTTCTATATTTACGTCTTACACGGTTTTGGGTTTCAGAATGGATTACAGCTTGTTGTTGGTTTTATCTCTGACGATTACATTGTATTAATTTAGTCATCGCGTTTATAACCTAAAGTTGAGTTGTTACAGTATTGGAAATAATTCTATTTTAATTTAAGGGAGCTATGTGGATGTGGTACAAAGAATTTGTTCACGTGTTTAGTTTCCAATTTGTCAATAATCTTGTAATTGTATCCTCTATATGTTGCGAAGTATTTTATTGTTTGTAATTTGAAGTTGTAGTCTTCTTCGGTCCCAAGTATGGGTATGAATACTTCTTACAAAAAGTGTAAGATGTTGTTGTATTCTGCGGTTTTCTGTTCAGAAGGATGGTGAAAGGTGCCATGCTTTGATCAGTAGTTGTAGGTCTCATAAACACCTAAAATTTTAACTTGTGTTCGGTTCTAGTTAGGTGAGGTTTATAAAGTTGATCAGTTCAGTCTGGTTTCTAAACAAAAATAAAAGAATTTACAAAAAAGTATCTTCACTGCTTAAGTTACTATATATCTTATGCGCTATTAAAGAGAAAACAATTATTTACTGCAAAACAAAATGTATAACTTGAGAACTAAAGTAGCTCACGGTAATGAATTAATATTTCCACCTTTACAAATTGTTAAAACAATTTTACGTATACCTTCTAGAATTTATAGTTTTTCTAATAATATTGACAAAAAAACTATTATTATATTACCTCTATTATGTCTCAGTTAACTAAACTAGGATTGTATTTTACTATAGGCAACAATTATCTCACACAAGACCATACACGCTCGTAACTGTTAGCATGTTTCAGAACTCGCGTTCCCAATTCAACCATCGATGCAAGTCAGAGATTTACTTCATGCAGATGCAATATATCTTCATGCACGTGAAGAGAGAGGAAATGTACGTATTTGTAATCAGAATACGATAACTGACATACTATTGCACATGAACTGAACGTAAAAGTAAAGTTACGTTATTATAATAAATACAAGTAACAATCATTATTAAATTGTTGTGGTCATCTGCAAACAAATAATTTACTTTACGCAAAGTGTCCAAATTTTACTCGCGAATAACGCAGTGTCACCATTTTTGATGAAAAATGTTTCAGTTTGAATCCATTAAAGTTGATTTATCCATAAAATGTGGGAATGTTAAAGTAATCTTGTAAAAAGCGACTATAAATATTATGATGGCAAAATACATACAACTCTCAACAAACACTATATTTATTAGTATCTTTGTTTATAAATACTTGTTTTATAAAGTTACCAATATTAAGTAAATGGGTTCTTTTTAAATGTATTTTTGTTTTTATTTATTTTATTAAAAAAGTATGACTACACTGGGTTCATTAGTGGTTGTTAGTACCGACAACTGATACATGTTATATACGGAAATACATTCAATATGTTTATTCGGTAAGTATATTTTTTCAGATAATATGAAATTCTCGTATAATTTTATAAAACATTAACTGACTTCAATAAGAAATTTGTTAGCTTATTGGATCTCCTGCCTTCATAATACGTAACTCCTAACGGATTACCACTCCAAATAGATATATTTTACAACTAAAGTAATACTTTTATTAAGTTCAATTAATTAAGAAAAAATAAATTTGTATACATGAAAATTATTTATAATTTTAAAATATTACAAAATGCTATATTTGAGAAAATAGTGAAAACGTTTACTTATAAATCCCTAAATACTATAATTCCTAGAATTTTGTGGTTGCTATTATTACATAAATACGAAAAAAACTTAAACGCTTTACTTTCAATTTACAAAAATTACATTTTGTTTTAAGGTTAAATTTAACTCATTTAATTGGCATTTATTTAAAACCTATTAGAGTATCTAGTGATATTATGGTATCATTATTTCCGCGAAAAATAAAGGACATGCTGTTTTCCTTTAGAATTAAAAGTTGCTTCATGTTGTATATCCAGGTCAGACATCATCCAGCTTGTTTTGAGCAAACCCTACTTATTCAAATTTTATAAATTCTCTAAAAAAATTTTAAGCTAAGCAGGGAGTATTACGCTTGTAATTCTTCTAAATATAATTTATATTTACCTTTAGTACAACCTTAATTAATTCCACTATAATTTTGAGTTATATTTAAAACTTATTGTAGAAGTACACTAATACTAAGTTACTAAGAGAAAATTGTAATTAAATTTAGGATTGTAAATTATTCAATTACAAATTGTGTTAGACTACATTAATTTATTTTATTGCCTATTTTCATTTTCTATTCTGAAAAAAAAACACATTGCATGCATTTATGAAAATGTTTATTGCTAATAACGCCACTCACCATTGGAATGCTGGCTTGTTTATAGCTCCATTTGTGAAGCTGTATTTTCATCGCATAAGTAACCATGAGCACTGTAACGCAATCGCAGTACATACCAAAACGATGACACTATTGCTAGTCCGACACTCAAGCGTATATATTTTATGTAAGTTACTGTTTCCAAAATGTTTAAGCATATAAGGCATATTTGAAACATATAATAGATTTTTTGACTCGGAGAGTATTCAAATTATTAAACAAAACTGTTTGACTTGTAACGTTTCAATGCCTACAGGCAACAGTTCCGCTTGACTAAGTTTCAATTTACATAATATCCGAGTCCTTTGAAGCCTTAGGCAAAGTAAAGATCCATATTAACTGGATACTGGAACTCCTTTTGAAAATATTTCAATGGCTTAGCGGTCATTTGAGTAAATTTGTTTCGTTATTAAAAAATTAAGAACAGTTTTGAACCTTTGATAGAAAAATCAATTTGGTTTTTATCATTTATTCAAACGAAAATTTTGTACTTAATATCTACATGCCATTTTTTAAGAAATAGTTGTCGAATAGATGAATTCTGTACGTGACATCATCGGGCGTACAAGGATGATAATTATATTATTAAATTGCAAAACAATTACTGCAAGTGAAATATTTCTTACACATTATACGCGTACATTGGTAGCTATTTATTTAAAAACAGCCATTATATATAATGATTATTGATTATTTGGACATTTCCCATGATTTGTGTTTTAAAATCAATAAACTCATGGGTAGTTATGTTTGATTTCAATTCACAAACTGTGGCAAATGACAGAATAATCATTAATGTTAAAATTTGACATACCTCATTATCAAATAATAACTTAATTCAGAGGAGCTACTCAATATGCGAGTAATTTTACAATTTTGGAATATAAGAAACAAACATGTGTGTAATTATAAATGTAATGTTACAACTGCAACTATAGCTAATACATATGACAAGCAAATTGCCTTAGACAATATACAGAACTATGTGGCAATGTCTCGTTGGTAATTCTATAGCTAAAATTAAAAAAAATAGTTCATACAAACACAGGCCCGAAAACGCTTCCTTTTCCAGATATCCAAAAATTTTTTTTTTTTTTACAAAATAATTCATACCTGATTCAGTTAAAACATGTCATGAAGTTTAACCTAATAATGATATATCTCAAGAAAACTAACACATGGTATCCAATCTTGCGTTTCAAAATGGCGTAACTTTGAAAATTTCAAACCTATATTACATAAAAACCTTAAACAAACTATTTCAAGATACTTTTTTTACACTTTTGTTTCCTTATCGGATGGCGTAACTGTCAAAACAGTCGGATAAAGGATAACGTTGTTAAGTTAAGATAACAGTTAAGTTAACGTTGTACAACATATATACATACAATATTGTTGAATTTACTGTGTTGGTATAGGATTCCTTGTTGATCAAAACGATTTAAAGCGAATCAAGAGTGCTACAAAACATTTTTGAGTAATTTAAGTTTGCAATTTCCAAACAGCCGCCATTTTGAAACTCATGATTTGATGATGGGCCAAGCTTGAAAATCAAACTTTTCTCTAGATATGAATCATTTTGCAAACAAAAATGGGGGTTATCTGGAAAACGTAACGTTTTCCGCCCTATGTTTATATGAACGTTTTTCTCTATTTTTAGCTATAGAATAAGCTTCCGAGACATTACCGCATTGTTATGAATCAACCTGTTTAATTAAACAAGATTTCTTTTAAAGAATGCTGAGATTATGACAGATATTTGACTGAGTTGTTTACCCAAGATAATAGAAACAATAAATCTGATTTTATTCACTTACAAAATTGATAATATGTAATTGTTTAGATCAGCATTGATAATTTAAACTTGTGTTTGCTTTATAGAGCCAAACTGGTGTAATACGTATTTTAAACTGAAATATCAACTTAAAGTCTAAAAATCTAAATTTATAAAAGTGATATCATTAAACATTTAATATGCTGTATGATGCTTACAACACAAAGTGTATTGCATGCGGACGAGGTACAATTATGATAACATCTACTTACATTAATACAATGGCGGATGTTAATGGAGGAGTTTGTACTCTACCGTATTGTGTAGCACCACTGCATGCATAGCTAATATTAACAACAGCTTTAAGTTAAGTGTTTTATGAATAAGTGAAATGTAAATGCTTCTACCATGATTGGATTGTTTTACCTTATCTTTACAATTGTTATACTTTATAATATTTTTATTTATAATGGTGTACCACATAAAGCACAAGTAATCCGTGTAATGGTTTACAAAGCCATTAAGTGATACTATTAAATATATAAGTAATACAAATTAAAATGTCTCTGACTAATTGCCCCAGCTGTGATAACTGATTATAAAATACAAGAAATGTTAGGTCATTAAAAAATTAACGGCTTACAATAGCTGGTTAATTCTAAACTGTAATAAGAATTTAATTTATGTTTAACGGGCTATTAATTTGTTAAGTCCATATCGATTAATAGCGCAATTAAGTGAGCGATTTCAAAGCTGACAACCTAAACTGAATAATGAAAATAAAATAGAGTCTTATGTGTTGGTTTCGTTAATGAAGAGAGTAGTAGGCTATTAGAGCTGTTGAGAGGTTTTGAGTATTTAATTTGTAAAGGTTTGACGTAAACAGCTCTATTACTTCAGTAATTCTTAAATTACTTCTCCGATATTCCAAAAATATATTTATTTCTACATAAATGGATGCATCATGTGTTTTATATTTATTTACATTGTTAAAATGTTAACATAAATTTTAAAACTGTGCTAACTGCTAACAATTTGTTGAATTATACAGTGTGAAATAAGTTTAAAACCATATATAGTTTGTAAAGAATTCTTTGTTAAACTACATTCTTTCTTTCTTAAATTTGTGTACAGAATATTAAACCAAAAATATTGTTTCAATTTATTGTTAATAGGGTAAGTATGGGTTTCATTAATTATTGCCTATTATGCCTATTATTGGTTGCTTTCAGGGTCTGGTGGTTTAAATATTGATGAAAGTTGATGAAATTTTGGTATCACTACAATGTGGAATTATATTAATTAAATATTAAAAATTTACTTATTACTTGCAATAATATATACAACTGATGCATTACTTGTATTGTTGTAAAGTTGTTACATAGGAACATATTATATTGTTTTATAAATAGGGTGAGATTAAAAAATAAGCTAAAGCATATACTTGCAACCCTAAGTAAATGCTTGCAAAAACTGAGAAAAAATCTGTATAGTCTTAACCAATTCAAATAGGTTGAGCAATGGAGTGATTCTTGAAAACATTACAAATTATAAGTTGTTTGCAAAATACATAGTTTAATATATTATATCGTGCACATTTTTAGAGTTAGGTTACTTTCTTAAAACATTATTTCGATTTCTATTTTGGTATTATTTTATTAAATAAGAGTTCATAATGGCCAAATTAAATACTGTCCTAAGCTAAATTTTCTCATTTTCATATTAACATTCTTTAAGTTATGTTAACCATAAGACAAATAAAAATTAATTACTCTTTATGTTGTATAAGTAACATTAAATAACATTCA